>DF360717.1:5430-26066 GCA_000787875.1 Solanum virginianum | reverse complement strand
TGATCGGGGTTACGGGCCTTACAAAGTTCTACGACCCGTACCTGGGCTTCATAGTCATCATTCTTCAAAATATGCTATCACTTCTACGACATATTTCTATGGACCATATTCTAACTTACCACCCGTATTAGGTTTCGTCTAACAGCTTTCTAGTAACTCCTCCAATTCTGATCCTTAAGGCACGAAACCTAATCCACAACTCATACAAAATTCCATGGCTTATTTGACAGTTCGTGGATGCAACTTCAGAAAATATGTATCAGCCACGAAACCACTCTATGGCTCGTGGAAGTTTCCACGGCCCATAGAGTGCTTCATACATCATAAAAAACTCAGCATCTAAAACATTTAGCCCAACATCATGACAAATTCTGTAATTTTTGCAAAACAAGCATAAAAACACAATAAACCCACTAACATTGCTTTGAGAACACACAAAATTTCGAGTTGTAAGCATCAAAAGTATTGTATTTTGACAAAACATCAACACCCTTAATTTAAAATTGTTACTTGTCCTCAAGCGACGAACTCAATCTACATAAGCAGTATATTAACATATAGACTTCAATCTAATGACACACATTATCTCTAAATCAAGTACAAATACCCACAATACTTATCAATACATATCATATAGTTATCTAACAAACCAATGCAAATAAATACATATGATAGTACAACTATGACAAGCAAGGTAACCTTAGATAAGCAATAATCACTGAAATAGCCTGCCTAAAATCAACAGTATAATGCAAGTGCCCTCACAAAAAGAAATCTCATATCCAACTCATGATAGTACTTTCAAATTCAATGCTTAGGACTAAACATCATCACTCATTCTCACAACAAATATTCAAACACTATGCTCAAGACCATATGTTTACCCTGTACGCATAACTATGACCTTTGACTACTTGGACTAGATCACTATGGGACTTTCTTGGCTTATAATGTAAGCTCAGGGGGCTTTGGTATGATGTTTTTGGAACATAGTGACTAATGGCCCTACTTGACACTATATTATTCTATGTTTTTGCCCTACCAACACCGTTAATTTTCAACTCCTTCTCCCTTTTTCCTATTTCAAACTTCTTTGGGTGTCTTTCTCATATTTTTAGCTCATTATTTAAGCATCTATTCATTGTTCTTACACCTATAGCATATTTCCCCCATTTTTCATGTATCCCTAGCTTCCACCCCATTTATTGTGATTTTCCTCACACCAGCCACCCTTAACTTAGGCATTTGGCGGAGTTGACGTGCACAACATCCAACCTATTAACCAGGGCCACTTTTGGTAGTCATCCTCAACTTAAGCTTTTTACCTCAATTAAGGTACACAATATTCAAGAAAGGATCAGGTCCAATTTCAAGATTTCACATTCAACAAGGCTAAATTCCTTAGGTTCTTACAAAGAAAAGAGTACATGCAAAGCTCCAATATTGAGATCAAGGGATACAGTACACATTTGGTTGGTCATTTAGGCTAAGTGGACTAATATGCACCTAAGATTCTTTCCTAACCCACTAACCTACAATCTAAGTCAGAGTAATAGGGCAAGTTCTGAATTAAAACACAGTATAAGAAGTAAGCAAAGAAGCTCGCACACATGGCACTGATTACACTTCAACCTAGATTCTCAGATCATGATTTTCGTCAAAATTAAACTTCACTTATCAGAACAAGTACTGTCAAAAATCAATATCACATGGTTGTTATCAAGACTACCTAACAAAATTTTGATAGGTATCATGTTTAACAAAAAATAATGTATGCCACAGACTTTAGTACTACATGCTACTAATACTACCTACACATCCTAAACGTGTCGATTCAATAGAAAATAAATATTTTTGGGGAAAAAATACAGGCAAGAAAACCCCTTGGACTCAAAATTTCAGATAGTTATAGGCTATAGTTACTCAGACATCACTGAGGCCTATAACTATTCACACCCCATCGAAAAAGTTTGCATTGTCCTCAATGCACAAAATATAACAATATCAAAGCATAGAGGTCAAAAGCAACATACCTGGGCACCTAAGGGTCAGTCTTTAGCTAGGACGGATCACTCTCAACCTGCCTAGTGGTCTCTTCAGTAGCGATAACATATCTGCATAGTCTAAGACTCCTCATTATCTCTAACTCATATGTCTGCTGTACCTCCTCATCCTGTATAGAGTAAAGTCGTGCAAGATTGAACTGCTCCTCCTCTATCATCCCCATCTCTTGCCTCACAGCAGCTAGATCATCAGTGTGAGGCCACTTCCCGAGAGATCGGAGTGGTGTCTCCTCAGGGTGAAAAGATCAACCATCGTCTCTGTAGGATTCGACAAGGGAAACACAAGTGTTGTTGATATTATTGCCTTCATATCAGAATGCATCTATTGGATCTCTGCTCGTATAGATGTCATGTCAGTAGTCTAGGCAGAACTGAGGCTCTCCTCTACTTGTCTCTCAAATACATTAATGTAGCTATGTACTTGTCACGACCCAACCCCGTGGGCTGTGACTAGGGCCCAAAAGGGGCACCTAGATGCAAACACTAAGCCGAATTGCAAACAGATGTCTCATTTTTACAGAAATTTTGGCAGAGTTCCCTCTGTTTTACTGACTATCCCAAAATGACCTGCATATAGAATATACCAACACAATCCAAACAAAGCCAACAGAATATCACATAGATATATACGGGCCGACAAGGCTGCCATAGCGGGTAACACCGCCCATTAAACACATCATGCAGGTCTTAATCAAACAGACTGGGCATAACCCACATGGGTATGTATCTACAGACCTCTAAACAGACTGATAGAATCATAAGATGGGATAGGGCCCCGCCGTACCCCTTAATAGATATACATAATGCAATAAAAAAAATATACATATATACATGTATATACCAAAAGTGGGCTACGGAGTAGGGCAGCACGTCAACCGGCAGAAGAATATCCTCAGCTGGAGGGTTACCAAACTGTACGTTGGTACCTGCGAGCATGAAACTCAACCCCCGAAGAGAGAGGGATCAATACAAAATACGTATCGAGTATGTAAAGCAGAATGTACAGAATATAAATCAGAGTAATAATCCAAAACAGAAGTATGAGAGTCAAATGTATATCAAAAACATCAAAATATTTATTTTCAAAATACCAAATTATGTATAATGCACAGGAACGATGGCGACCTCTAAACTTGCGCCATACCATAGTGTAACACCAGAAAGTTCAAATCTCTGAAATCTCCATCACATCTCACAAAAGGGTATAGTGCCATACATTTCAGAAGACCAGCACCTTATGAAATATATGATAATATGGAAACAGGATCAATCAATGCATAAATATCTCGAGAGCAAATAAATAATATACTTGTAATCATTTCAGAAGACCAGCACCTTATAACCCCAATCTAAGCGGAGCCTGGCCCTTGGGCAAGCCGACCCGTCGAACATAGCGTAACCCCTGAATATGTATCATAATATGCACGATAAACAACTGGTCTGGGAACCGGTGAACGATATCATCATAGGCACGAGCTGAGTTGTTAGTTATCATATGCATAAAATCATTATCATAAATCTCAAAAGATAAGTAAAATATTCATATTCGAAATCAAATAAGATTTATTTCAATTTCTTTCAAAGTTATCAAAGTTTGCTTAAAAAGTGCATCGTGGGTCTCATGGCCGATGGGAACTCGAACTGGCCCAACTTAAGAGGAACATACTTATCCTAGATCTTACGAACTCCTACGAAGTATTCTAAAATAGTTTTCAAGGCAATCCCAGCTTTCTATTAAAAGTTATGAACACTTATAGTTTTAAAACAAAAAAAGAATGAATCTTTTTTTTAAATGTACTCAAATTTCACAATTGTTTGCAACTTACAATTTTCAAAAACATAGGAGTCTAGATTGTGACAAAATATCATAAGAATGCCAAGAAACAAATATGAATCACATACAAGCTTAGATTTCAAGGATAGAGTTCTCTCGAGACTTATATTATAGCCTAAGTTTAGTTAGAACATGCCAAAGGAAAGGGTTTCTTTACATACCTCAAATGTCCTCCAATTCAATCCAAATGCAAACTCAATCTAAATTAAGCTTTGAGGTGTCCAAAGTCTACAAATAATCCATAACAAGGTCAAACAATTAGCTAAAGACTTCTTGGGCGCTAGATTCCAAATTTGCCCTCAATTCTACAAAAAATTCGGCAACATATCCCCTTAAGAATAGGCTACCCTGAGAATCCATCTCGGCTCAAATCAAATAACAACAACCCAACAGCATCAATAATCGATTCAAATGCCAATATAACAACAATAACTCTAAGAATCATCATGTAACAATATGCGAAGAACTCGGCCAACATGCCAACATATGCATAAAGATTATTTCTATCCATTCCTTCACACTACAATGATCATATTATGCTAGCTAAGCATCAATTCACAATTCCAATATAATACAACACTACACAACATATACCTACACCACACGGCCTCACCTCAATTAACTTTCAACATTAAATTGTCTTGATTTCCTTCAATTTAACATACTACAACATACGTACAACCGTTATACCACATAAAACAACATTAAATCTCACCTTACCTCTTCAACTTCTTAAATGAGCTAGGGTTCCAAAAATGAGGAAAGAAATATTTTCTTGCTCCAACAACTCCTTCAAGCTACTTAGGAGACCCAATATTGTAGATTTATACCATCAAAATAATTTGGAAGTGAAGAAAAAGGAATTTCAATTTTTCTTGTGCCAAGTCGAGAGCTCTTGGAAATAACCTTCAATTTTTCTTGTTTTTAGCTAAGTGTAGAAATGTTGAGAAAATGTAGAGATAATCTTGTACATATATATATATATATATATATATATATATATATATATATATATATATATATATATATATAATGTTCTTCAAGAACCTAACTTTGCCAAATTCCACTTTTGGTCCCAAAATTTTCCTAATCAATACAATTAAGGACATACGAGTCCTAGCACTATATGATAGGCGATAGAGTTCTAGAGTCTGAGGGAGGATTGATGTGATTTGATTGCTATTTGAGTGATTACTTGCTGAATTTCTTGATTTGTTAATTTCATGAGTGAGAGGGAGCTAACTGACTCTTAGAGTCCATAGGGAGATTCGAGTCTTGTCCTTAATCCCTATCTTTCTCTTTATCCGAGGACGAATGATCCCAAGGGGAAGATAATACAATATCCTATAATTCTTTAATCTAATTGGGAGGGAATGTGTAGATGATGTTGAAGTGATGATGAGAAATCTAAGAAAAGCTACAGTAGTGGGTCTACGAGAGCCTCTACGACTCTTAACATGTTTTACAACTCGTAGAGAAGCTTTTGTATAGAACTTCAGTGTTTCAGACTACAGGACCATCTTTCCTACGAGAAGCAGTTACGCCCTATATAGGAGCCTACAACTCCTAGTGGATGGTCTAGTGGCTATTTCCAGTGTTTCATATTTTAGGACCCTTATAGCTACGAGGGGTTAGTAACAACTTGTAATGCGAACTATGACTTGTAATAGGTGGTTTTTTCAAGGCTTCTAGTGATTCAGGATTTTGAGACTTTCTTTATACGAAGAATAGTTATGACTCATAGTCCTCACTATGAGTTGTAGTCGGGGTTTCATAGACCCTTCCGGTTGAGTTAATAAGGGGCATTTTTGTCCATTTTAGCCCAGTTTGCATTAAATCCTACACGGTTTTTGGCTTGTATAAAGCCTTAAAAGTGAACCTTAAGCCATTCATATTCATTCCATCCTTGAGGGTTTTCTTGAGAGCAAAGAGGAGAAGAGGAGAAAGCTAAGGTTTTGCAATCCAAGAGCAAAAGTTGATTAAGGACCAGTTATTCTTCAATTTCCAGGTATATAAGGCTTTCCAAAGTGTGGAATCTTTCCTTCACACGCCCCTTCTTCTTTTTGAGTCAATATTTTGGGGAAAAGAGTTGAGATTTTGAGAAACTTTACTATTTAAATATTAAAATACTTGTATCTATCTTGAGGTCTTGTTAAGCTAAATGAGGTAATCTTTCGCATTGTATGGGTATCCTAATATGAGATTTGTATATGTGTTTTCATCCTTGATAGCATAAGCCCTAAATTACATGTCTTCATTGAAATCTTATGCATAAGTTTAGCATGTTGAGTTGTGTAAATTGAGCATGTTGAGTTGAGTAAATTTGAGTATGATTAAGCATGAGAGGCATGTTGCATTTGAGTCATATATATTATGACACATGACTGTCTAGTATGCACTATATGAGGAGTCCATTTGAGTGAGTCTAAATGACCATTTGAGTTTGTGTTGAGTTGATTGATTGCATTGATTGATTGAGTTGCTGAGCATTGAGATGAGATGAGATACCCCAAAGGAATTGAGTTTTAGTTCTTGATTGAGAATTGAGATATGAGTTGATGATGAGTTGAATGATGCGTTGAGTATGTTTTAGTTTTAGGAGGAGTATTGAGCGTCGAGTTGGTGATCGAGGAGCACCATAGAACTACGTTTGCTAGCATAGGATAGTCATTTTAGCATAATACTGGTGACTCTTATCCCATAAATGGACACTCTCTTAGGATCCGAGGGAGCGAGGTTGAGGTTGATCGCCCTTTTCCGTGGCAAGTTAATGGCGGGTGTAGCAACGATGTTAATTCGTTATGCATCACCTAATTCAAGGTGGTGGGATGAGGTATGTCAGTTAGAGAAACTCCCAAGCAATATTAAGTTGAGCATGAGATTTCAAACTGAGTCTATTTTACTGAGCCTATTTTTTTAAAACATGATTTTACTATGAAACCTACATAAATTGTTTTGAGTATGAGTTGTTGAGTCGAGGTAAGTGGGTCCAACTTTGCTTTTCCTGAGCATTTTACATACAAGTATATTCCATGTGCTGACATCCATTTTGGCCTGCACCATTTTATGATGCAGATACAATAGATATAGGATCTCAACACGCACACCGTTGAGGCCCGAATTCGGTACATTCTCAGAGTTGGTGGCCCCTCCTTGTTCTCTGGAGGAGCCCTTGTTTGTGAGCTTGATTTATTCTATGTTTTCTTTTCTTCAAATCGGGGTGTTCGTGGCCTATCATGGCACCATCTAGACTACCGAGTAGAGGCTTCATAGGCTATGAGTATACATTATGGAGTTGATGTATCTAAAGCTATTTTCATTTTGAAAACTATGATATATTAGAGATGCATTTTATCTTCATATGAGGTTCCATTTCATTGAGTACTATTCTTCTGTTGTGGAGTGTGATGTGACGATGAGGCCAGGTGGTTCACTCGGGGCCTAGCAATAGTCTCTTAGTATCGGCCACGCCAAGGGTACCCTCCCGGGGCATGATAATTTTTTACGCGAGTAAGTATTTCAAGATTTACTATTCTTGATCACCATCATGATAAAAAATTGATAGCTGAAATGGTTTTCTGGATGCAGCAAGATGAGCTATGCAAGGACCCGGTGGCTTGCATTTACACTGATTCCAACACCATTGGCTTTTTTCTGCTTGATTTATCAGGAAGCAAAGTTGCACTGAGTGTTGCTACAACATTAGTTGGGTTAAGCTCAGGTTTTGTATTTTCAGCAACAGTGTTAATACCCTTTGAACTGTTTGGACCCAATAGTGCAGGAGTCAATCACAACATTCTCATCACTAACATCCCTCTGGGATCACTACTCTATGGACTTCTTGCAGCTTTAGTCTACAAAGAAAACCTAGGGAAATCAAACCAAGTGATGATATTGGATGGATCAAAAGTTTGGATGGGTAGGAAATGTTACATTCACACATTTATGTGGTGGGGATGCATCTCTTTATTAAGAGTAGCATCTAGTTTTCTGCTTTTTGTAAGAACTAAAGCTGCCTATGATAGTCAAGAAAGGAACCAAAGTTGAATAAGATTAATTTGAGTAGGATTATCCTTCCGCAGAGGAGAAGAGGAGAAAGCTAAGGTTTTGCAATCCAAGAGCAAAAGTTGATTTTATGACAGCTATATGAAGATAGATCCCATTTGAATCACTATAATGGCACAATTAAGATGAATGTAGCATATAACATTCTACTGAAGGGTGGAAAAAAGTATAACTTTTGACAAAAATGGTAGGAAAGATGTGTCGACATCATGAGGGTGATGAGACAAGAATATAAATCCAAGAAGGTTAGCATACTCTACCTTTTGCATGCTAAGAGAAGAGAGGTGAACTGAAAATTGTAGGGGAATACACAGAGAGACTGTTGGAAGTTACAAGTTTTGCTGACAAGCTATACTGGCTTCTCCACAAAAGGTTAATCCTTCAATGAGATACTAAAATACTTTCATCCCCTTCAACTAAACTATGAAAGATAGTAGATCACCTGAATCCAGAAATTTAGTCAAGTCCCTTTCCTCAATGGTTGAGGAAAGGACAAAGAAAATCAAATACCATGTAAAAGTAATGAGAATGCACTTATTTTCTTGAATGTATTTGAAAGATTCTGCATAATGAATACAATAATGATGAAGAAAATAGAGAAAACTTAGAACAAGTAACCCATTGTAGCATTTTCAAATGGCCTAGAAGCTGTTCTCCTTTGTCTAAATTTGTGGAACTAGCTCCCAGGAATCAAAAGATATAGCTTGTACGGTGCATTTATAAAGAACAAAGAAACAACCAAAATGGGAGCAAAGTGCTATCTCTTTTAATCATTTGCAATAGCATGTAGCTCTGTAAGGCTGCTAAGACTTTTCTCTACTTCCTAAGAATACAAAACAGCCTGAAAATGTCTTAAGCAATATGGATGTCTTCGGTACAGAATACTACCAGCAGGTTCAATAGACAAAAGATGAAGAAGCATTAGAAGAAGGTGAAGCTTCAGGATTTCAAATACAAAAAGTATGATTACTTTCTTATATTGACGTGATAACAGGCATATTGTCAAGATAATAGCTAAATTCCATAATTTGGACACATGCAGAAGATAACCATACAGTCATATTTTGGACAATACATATAGAACAAATAGAGAGTCAATTCTTTTAAAGCAAATAGAGATTGCATCCACCTGCGATAGGTTAATAAAACTGTAGATAACTTGCAGAAAATAAAACTAACTAAAAACAGTTCCAAATACTTGTTATTTATCTACAACTTCTAGATGAGAAGAGTAATTCTAACCAATTATTATTAGGTTATCACTGTTTGCACCCTCCTCATCTTCAGGTTTCAATTCAGCAGGGCAATCACCTCTGAGAATCTGAACTCTGAAATGGATTTTGCTAACGTTGCACTTAGAAAGTTCAAACACAAGTCTATCTCCCTCTTTCTGATTGTTATCCTCCACAAAATTTCTCCACTCATTGCTAAATTTGAGGTTAGATTTTACTCCACCGTAAAATATATCCCACCTCTTTTGACCACAAGTAAGGACGATAGGAGCTCTTGCCAGAGGAAGCTCATTGTTCATTTTCCTGGGTAAATACTATCAACAAACAAATTTAGTAATATAAAAGCCACGAGTCCGGAAGACCCCAAATCTTCCAACTTGAAGCTTATGTCTGATTATAAAAAATATACGTATTTATTTACTTTTTACATTTTCTCATAATATTTTTTTAACCCTACATTTTTGTCCCTGACTCAAACACACTATGTCTAATATTGAATTCACCACTGCAAAAAACCTTCTTTTGGGGGGGGGGGTTACCCACCAGGTATCTATACCACATTGGGTCCTGACTAATTTAGGTCCTCACCAAAAAAAGAAGTTCATAATGAAGGTGTCTTCATACCCATCGATTAAGGATGAGAGTCAACGCTAAAGAGGAATCATCTTTCAACAACTACTAAAAAAGGGGTGCTTTATACATGTTAAAAAAAGGAGTTACCAAACAGTAGGGGGACTTGACACTTGTCTTAGTAAGAATCAAATCAATAGTGGGTTTCCCAGAAAGGGGCCAGTATTCCCCATTGTCGATTTTTGGGATACCAGAGCTTTCAATCTTGGGTTGTGTCATAGTGGTGTAACCAGCTTTATCATTGGAAAAATGTACATAAGATGATCTGCTCTGAAAAAAGAAAAATCAAAGAAACTTTAAAATCAACAGAGGGGGTCAATAATCAAAACAAAGAAAAGTAAAAGAAGGAGAAATTTGTCAGGAATGGTACCTCTATTGCCAATTGGTCAAATAATTGGAGTTCTTCAGTTTTGAATCTAGCGAACCAGTTAACAGAGGGGTTTTGTGTTTGGGATGGTTTAGCGTTTTCATCAGAAAGAGAAAGTGCAACATGAGATGAGTTACTAATTTTATTTTTAAATTATTCATGATGTTAAAAATATTTGTCTATTTAAGTAACTGAACTTAAATACATCTCTAATCTTATAATAAAAGTAAAATATAGTTTAAATTCTTATAAAATTAAAGGATATTTTTAACACTTGTGTAGTTCAAGAGTGTATTTTAGTTAAGTTAATCAAGTAAAGAGAATTTTATAAGAGTGTCAATAGTTCGGAGATGAAACTAATTGTCACGACACAAGCCTAGGGCCTAGACGTTACATGATGAATGGGAAACCTGAAGGAATCCCAAACAAGCCACTTAACTTATTATTACACATCATTGATCGCGAAAATATATAAAAATATTAAAGGGCAAGAATAGGGGAAAAAGGGCTAAGGGAAAAACTTTCACAATATCATACAAGAGTTAAACTCATATCATAGATACATAACATGTCCAACAACCACCTCTACAACATAGATAAGAGCGGGGCCAAGACAAGCAATCAGGCTCACCCTCATAGTCAAATAGAACATAAAAAAGAGTGTGTCAATACATAACAAAAGAGCGTAGACTAAGGTCCCCGAAGTGGAGGACTCACTAACTAGCTTGAGCAGCACCAAACTAGCCACGTGGAGGAGGATGATCAACTTGGGCTCCGGTTCCTACATAGTGATATCATGTATGCAAGAGTATGCATTAGTATGTTTGAATGTACTAAGTACGTAGGATGCAATGCAACAATAGATAGGTATCATAATCAAAATGCATAATAGTAAGCAATAGGAAAAATATAACAATATGGCATATATGAACAATGCTTAAGCAAATAATGCTTAAGTAACACATACTTATATAGGATGTCATATGTGTAGAAGAGACCAAGCTAGCTATTCAAGGTACAAATCCCTTGGTGGTTGTGTGGTACAAACCCCTCACATGGTTGATGATAACCACACCTTATCACCATGGTGGTGAAGTAAAACCCATATACCTTGGCTTAGAGATGAACGTGGTGAAAATTAGAGATGGAGACTGAAGCTTGAAGGAGAACCTTGAAGGAGAACCTTAGCTTGGGATGAGGGTTTGAGAGTTGAGTTTGGAGAGTGAAAATATAACTAAGTGTTTGAGTGAATATTGGAAAATGTTTAGGGTGATATGAGAGTGAAATAAGGCTAAGTATAGGTTTTACGTTTGGGAACACTTAGGCCCAAGACTCAGGAGTCCTGGACCGAACTAAAAAAAAAAGGCCACTCTTTACACAGTGGTGCATCGCGGAAGTGACGCGGATTGCCACTGGAAATTGCAATTTTGGAATTTCATAATTGCTAATCTTTCTCTCTTAAATTGGGGTTAGACCCTTTTTCACCTAATTTTGACTACCTGAACACGAATATGAAGTCAGATTTTTGAAATAACAAACGAATTTTGAGATATGTGGAATTTAAAATTTTGGGCATTTCGAGTCACATTTTTAGGCACTTTTAGGGCTGTTTCAATATCTCCCCCTTGGGAACATTCATCCCCGAATGTAAAAGAGACATATAAAATAAGAATGATCATAAACAAACCAGCCCTAACTAAAATGCAATGCTATATTTGAAATACTCTTTTCAAAATCTCAACATAAGTGTAAAATCATCATAACTTGCCAACTTAAACATGAAATCATATGAATGACATAGGGCTGAAACATAAGACTTGAATCACATAGAGGACTTAGAATTAGTACCTTAGGCTTGAGTGGAGTGGAAAAGATAAGGATACAACTTTCGTATGTCCGCTTCGGCCTCCCAAGTAACACTTTCGATTTGTTGGTTCCTCCAAAAGACCTTAACGGATGCTACCCCCTTGTTCCTCAATCTCTTCACTTTTCTATCTAGGATCTAAATCTCCCAAGTAGCACTCTCGATTTGTTGGTTCCTCCAAAGGACCTTAACGGATACCACCTCCTTGTTCCTCAATATCTTCACTTGCCTATCTAGGATCTGAACCCGAACCTCCTCATAAATCAAGTTACCCTCAACACCACATACAACATAAAAAGGCACAATGGCATTAGGATCACAATACATTTCCTCAACATAGAGACATGAAACACCAGATGAACCAAATTCATTTCACTACGTAACTTCAACTCATATGCTAGCTTGTCAACCCTCTTCAAGACCTCATAAGGACCAACATATCTTGGACTCAACTTCCCATTTTTACCAAAACAGACCACACCTTTCATTGGAGAAACTTTCAAATAGACCCAATCACCTACTTTAAATTCAAGGTCTCTTCTTCTCACATCGGCATAGGATTTTTGATGACTTTGGGATATTTTCAACCTTTCCCTAATCATCCTAAGTCTCTTCTTCTCACATCGGCATAAGATTTTCGATGACTTTGGGCTGTTCTTAACATTTCCCTAATCATCCTAACCTTTTCAAGAGCCTCCATAATCAGATTTGGTCCCAATAAAGCCACATTTCCAATCTCAAACCAACCAACTGGTGATCTACAATGCCTCCCAATTACTGTAGGCAAACTCAATCAAAGGAAGATGGTCATCCCAACTACCCCTCTATATAACCTTGCATACTCTTCAGCCCCATACGTGGTCTTAACCGGTAGAAAGTGAGTCAATTTCATCATCCTATCAGCCACCACCCATATAGAATCAAAATCTTTTCTAGTCCTGGGCAACCTAACCACAAAATCTATATTAATCATCTCTCACTTCCAAGTGGGAATCTCTATCCTTGGGTTAGGGCCACCCAACCTTTGATGTTTGGCTCTGACTTGTTGACAACTATGGTAACCAAAAATGAATTTGGCAATGTCCCTCTTCTATGCCTCCCCACCAGTCACATCTCTCAAGTCCCTATACATTTTGGTGGAATCGGGGTGGATAGACAAGAAGAATTATGGGCCTTATTGAGGATCTTCTCCCTTAAACCATCAACACAAGGCACACACAACCTACCTTGGTACCTAAGGCCCCCATCTCCCCCTTGGTAGAAAACCTCTATTTTGGCCTCTTTCACCAAGGCCTTCATTTAAAGCAAGGAAGAGTCAAGATCTTGTTTTATTATTACCTCATCAACCAATGAAGACTTAGACCCATCAACAACAACTACACTATCATCACCAACCTCCTCTAACCTAATCCCCAATCTAGCCAATTGATGCACCTCCCAAGCCATCTCCCTACCACCATTAATATGGACTAAACTACCCATAGACACCCTACTCAAGGCATCCTCTACCACATTTGCCTTACCCGGATGATAGTGTCGCTCATATCATAGTCTTTAAGAAGTTCTAGCCACCTTCTTTGCCTCAAGTTGAGATCTTTTTGAGTGAAGATATATTAGAGGCTCTTATGATCGGTGAAGACATCAACATGCACCCCATATAAATAATGACACCGAGTCTTTAATGCAAATACAATGGTGGCTAACTCTAGATCATGGGTAGGGTATTTCCTTTCATATACCTTGATTTATCTAGAAGCATAAGCTATGACCTTACCATTTTGCATCAAAACACAACCCAAACCAACCCAGGAAGCATCACAATATGCCACAAATCCCTTAAGCCCATCTGGTAGTAACAATATAGGAGCGGACATAAGCTTTTCTTCCAATGTTTGGAAGTTCCTCTCATATTCATCGATCCACACAAATTTAACCTTCTTTTGTGTTAATTTTGTCAAAGGGGAAGCAATGGAGGAGAACCCATTCACAGACCTTCTATTATAATCCACTAGGCCCAAGAAGCTCCTAATATCAGACGGGGTCAATGGTCTAGGCCAATTTTTAATCATATTGATTTTCTTAGGATCCACTTTCATCCCCCAACACCACATGACCTAAGAATGCGACCTCCTTCAACCAAAATTTATACTTGTCATATTTAGCATACAATTTTTTCTCCCTCAATCTTTGCAACACCACCCTCAAATGACCTATATGCTCCTCCCTACTATGTGAATAGATCAAAATATCATCAATTAAGACTGCAACAAAGAAATCAAGGTAAGGTTTAAAGACCCTATTCATTAGGTCCACAAAGATGGCCGGTGCATTGGTCAACCAAACGACATCACAACAAACTCATAATTCCCCATATCTAGTTCGAAAGACCATCTTGAGAATATGACACTCCCTCACCCTCACTAGATGATACCCAGACTGAAGATCAATCTTAGAGAAGAAGCTAGCCCCTTGTAATTGGTAAAACAAATCATCAATCCTTGGGAGAGGATATCTATTCTTGATGGTGACCCTATTGAGGTACCGATTGTCAATGCACATTCTAAGTGACCTATCCTTCTTCTTTACAAACAACATCGGACCACCCCAAGATGATTGACTAGGTCTAATAAATCTCTTTTCTAACAAATCTTTCAATTTTTCCTTTAACTCCTTCAACTCCACGGAGCCATACGGTAATCGAGAATGGAGATAGGTTAAGTATCGGGAAGGAGATCTATACCAAAATCTATCTCCCTTTTGGGAGGGACACTGAGAAGGTCATTTGGGAAGACATCAAGAAACTTATTTACAATCGAAACCGACTCTATAGAAGGGACTTTGGACTCCACATCTTTAACCCTCACAAGATGGTAAAGACACCCCTTGTAGATCAACTTACGGGCTTTAATGCATGAAATGAGTCTACCATTGACCACCACAGCTTGACTCTCTCACTTAAGGACGGGTTCATTTGGAAATTGAAACTTAACCCTATGGGTTCCATAATCAATAGAAGCATAGTAGGCATGCAACAAATCCATCCCAAGAATGATATCAAAAAAAGGGTAACAAAGGAAAGAGTGGAACCCGGATCAATCAAAGCATATACATAAAAGTCAAAGATTTCCAACATACCGATAACAACATCGGGAACCTCACCAACTCCTTGCCTCTCATGTAATGCATAAAATTGGTTGTGCCTTGGGGCTCCACCTTGAGGACCAACTCTACCCAAAGGGACCACATTTGCACCTCAGCCCTTGCCACAATTTCTTAGACAATCTATCTTCTTGTGCCCAAGCTCCCCACATTCATAGCATGCATTAGAACCCTTCAAACATGGGCCTCCATGGCTCCTTCCATATTTAGGGCATACATCAATAGGATTCATCCCACCAAAACCTTGAGGCCTAGGAAAGTCATTGGTAAACCCCTTATTAGTAGCATGAGGAGGCCCTTGGCCTTGACGAAATTTAGCACCCTTTTGGAATTTACCCTCAAATCAGGCCCTCTTGGCCTCATGCTCCCTTCTCTTGCTCAATTGCTCCTCTTCCATTTGCTCGGCATAAGTCATCAACCAATACAAGTCCATATCACTAATTAGCATGTCGGATCGACATTCTTCACTTATCAAGTCGGAGACCCCTATCATGAACTTATTCATCCTAGATCTAGGATCGGCCACTAAATGAGGAGCATACTTTAAAAGTTGATCAAACTTGAGGGCACACTCCCTCACACTTATAACACCTTGTTTCAAGTTCATAAACTCTACCAACTTTGCTTCCCTAAGCTCAAGAGGAAAAAACCGACTAAGGAAGGCCAATTTAAACTCCTCCCAAAGCACCATATTACCAATCCCCTTCTCACTCTTCCATTGGTCATACCATATTTGAGCTACCCCTTTGAGTTGGTACTCGCCAACTTTGCTTTTTCATTCAGCCCAACACTCTTGATATTCAAGATTTTGTAGATCTCATCAATGAACTTTTGTGGATTTTCATCCACCTTTGACCCATAGAATACTGGAGGATTCATCCTCATGAAGTCTCTTACCCTAGCCCCTAGAGTAGTAGCATGAGGGGCTTGGCCCCCTAGATTGACTTGGTTAGCCAAAAATTGGGTAAGCATAGTGAGAGCATCCCGGAGCTCACCATTGATAGGTTGCTTCTTGGGAGTTTGGGCCCTTCTTTCTCTATTATTTGACATGATCTAGCATAGCAAAAAATAATCATTAGGGGGAAAAACTTACTACAACTCTATAGCATGACGTAGAACTTGAAGAAGGAAAATGTTTCCTAAAATGTCTCATAGCCTCTTACTCATAGTCATGACGTGCTTCACAACTATGAATAGGACTCTAATCAGGTGGTGTGTTGGACTCCGAGGATCTATCAACCTAGTACTCTAATACCAAGTTTTTCATGACCCAAGCCTAGGGCCTAGATGTGACAAGACAAATGGGGAACTTGAAGGAACCCCAAACAAGCCTCTTAACTTATTATTACACATCATTAGTCGCGGAAGCATATAAAAACATTAAATAACAAAAATAGGGGCAAAGGGGCTAAGGAAAATGCTTGCATAATATCATAGTCAAAAACAAGAGTTAAACTCATATTATAGATACATAACATGTCCAACAACCACCTCTACTACATAGATAAGAGCGGGGGCCAAGACAAGCAACCGGACTCACCCTCATAGTCAAATAGAATATAAAAAAGAGTGTCTCAATACATAACAAAAGAGCGTAGACTAAGGTCCCCAAAGTGGAGGACTTACCAACTAGCTTGAGTAGCACTGAACTAGCCATGTGGAGGAGGAGGATCAACTTGGGCTCGGTTCCTACATGGTGATATCATGTAGGCAAGAGTACGCGTTAGTACATTTTAATATACTAAGTTTGTAGGATGCAATGCAACAATAGATAGGCATCATAATCAAAATGCATAATAGTAAGCAATAGACATAATATAACAATATGGCATATATGAACAATGCTTAAGTAACACATACTTATATAGGATATCATATGTGTAGAAGAGACCAAGCCAGCTATTCAAGGTACAAATCCCTTGGTTGTTGTGTGGTACAAACCCCTCACATGGTTGATGATAATCACACCTTACCACCACAGTGACAAAGTACAAACCCCTCACATAGTTGATGAGTACAAACACCCACTTTGGTTACCCAGTCTCTTATCCCTCCGGATCGAGTATGGTCTAATATAACACTTTATATAAAGTATATCATACACATAAACTCATTTCATCATTATATAGTCATCATATCATATCTCATGCTTTGGATCTTCAACTCCTCAAGAAACCACATCTAAATTTTACATAGCTTTAAGATAGTATGCAGTGAATTTCATAATAATCAAGACTCATTTATAAATCAACTTTAAATCATGCAATTTGTGTAAAAGGAGACTTGGGTATCATGGGTGAAAGGAACCCATGAAAGAAACCCACATACCTTAGCTTAGAGATGAACTTTGTGAAGATTAGAGATGGAGACTTGAAGCTTGAAGGAGAACATTGGAGGAGAACCTTAGCTTGGGATGAGGGTTTGAGATTTGAGTTTGGGGAGTGAAAATATGGCTAAGTGTTTGAGAGAGTATTGGAAAATATTTAGGATGATATGAGGATGAAATAACGCTAAGTATGGATAAAAACCATTTGGGAACACGTAAACCCAAGACTTAAAAGTCTTGGACCGAACTAAAAAAATAGACCACTTTTTATACAGTGGCGCGTCGCGGAAGTGAAGCGGATTTGCCACTTGAAATTGCACTTTTGGAATTTCATAATTGCTAATCTTTCGCTCTTAAATCAGGGTTAGACCCTGGGACGCATCGCGAGGGTAATGCAAAAACCCCACTGGAATTTGCGTTCTTGAAATTTTATAATTGCTAATCTTTTGCTCTTAAATAGGGGTTAGACACTTTTTCACCTAATTTGGACTCCCTAAACACGAATATGAAGTCGAATTTTTGAAACAATAAATGAATTTTGAGATATATAGAATTTAAAATTTTGGGCATTTCGAGGCACATTTTCGGGCACTTTTGGGGTCGTTTCACTAATAACTTGCTCAAATTCAGGGGTGTTTTAAATAATTTTCTCTTTTAAGAAAAAAGCCAAAAAGTATAACTAATCAAAAGTATCAACAATACTTATCATTAAAAATTATTTAAATTACTTATAATCTTACCATAAGGCTCCATTCTAGGAAAATTTGAAATTTAATTGGTTTCAAATGTTTTATTTTAACATGCAATTTAACTTTTTTAATTTATATATTTTTTTGTTATAAATATGAAAATTTCAGAAATTGTGAAAATTATCAAAAGTTTCTCAATTCTTATATCATAAATAAGATATCAAAACATGATGTAACTAAGTTATACCCTATATTAATGAGAAAATGATCAAAATAATAGTTAATATATGAGTTTTGGTTCCATTTGGTCGCATGAACTTAATGAAAATAATTCTTAATGTCTAATAAAATGTGATTAATTTGATTTTCAATCTATATCATGTTTAGGAGACTCAATCACTACGGGACTTAAAATTATTTAAACATAATAATAATAATAATAATAATAATAATAATAATAATAATAATAATAATAATAATAATAATAATAATAATAATAATAATAATAATAATAATAATATTTTATTGTATTATATGAGAATCCTCAGTAATAGAATCCTCATTAATTGATAACATGATTCAATTAGTTTGAGAACAGGTTATAATTGTATAAAGCACCATCGTACAATAAGATTTTACCTAGAAAAAATAATGTGTTTTGAGCTCGTAATTAATCTTGTGCGTATTGCTTTATTGCTAATCTATCTATACTATACTAGTTTAGTGTACCTATTTTACACGTATATGGTGCGTCAATTTAAAAATTATATATAGATAGTATTTGTCATTAAATAAATACAATATTCATATAAATGATATTAAATAAATATTATTAGATTTATGCAATAGTTTAGTTATTATGAAACGACAAAGATGAGAAAATTAATTCAATTGCTTATAATATAGATATGTTAATAATTTTTGAATAAATAAAGCAATAATTTAGAGTTAAATAATTAGAATTTAAATAATTAACTAATTAAAATTTAATGTAATAAAATGTCACGACCCAAAATCGAATCATGACTAAAGAAAAATAAAACCAAAGTAAAAGCAACCACAAAACATAATTTAAATCCCAAAACCTTGATTTATGATTACAATAGCTTTTAAGTAATGCGAATGAGTAAATACAACGTTGTAACATAAGTAAAATACATAGTCTGGAATAGAAAACAATAACATGATATGCCAAATAAACTTTGGCGACTTAAAATCTAAGTCTCACCGCTAAATCTGAAAATGATAATGAACTCTACACAAAAGATCAACTACCCTGCAGGGCTCCCTGTGCTCGATCTGCGAGAAGGAACAAAGTAGGTGTGAGTACACTAAAATATACCCAGTAGGTTCAACTGACTGGGTAGGAGAAATCGGATAAACTTGTAATGGCTAAAAGCCCATATCACCTACATCAGCAGCTCAGCATACATGTAACACCCTAACTTTTTTTTTTAACTAAAATTGAGCCATCTTTCATATGATATAGGATTTTAATTGATAATTCTTAATTGAGCATAGATGTTAAAGTCAATTTCTTAGTGTGGGAATAGAATTGGAGATGATATGAGGTCGTAGTTCTAATGTAAAATTTTATAAACGTTAGGTGAACCAATGACTTGTAGGTTGTATAGACATGCTAGGATCAATTCCTAAGTATTTAAAGTATATTAGGCCCAATTTAGAGTCATAAGGGATCTTTTACATCAATTTAAGTCAAAAGAATTTCTACCAACTAAGTTTTCGTATGAGTTGATAGAAAGGTCAACTTCAAATGACCATATCTCCTAAATTATAATGCATTAGGTGATACATAATATATCAAATTGAAGATATTTGAATTATCTTCCCAATGCATCTAATTTTTCCTTAATAAGAGTTCGGAGTAGAAAGTTATGACCATTTTAGTCAAGAAGTACAGAGCTGTCTGAAGGTCCATGCCCGCAGCGAGTCACAGACCAAACGCGGACCCTCACTGGATAAGCAATGACGTTTTTGTTCTTTTTATTTTAAGGATACTTTTATCCTAAAACCTTTGGGGGTCTATTTAAGTCCCAAAATGTATAAAACGTCAGTTTTCATAACCAAAACCCTCTCCCTTCACTCCTAAACATAGTTGATTCTTCTTTTTCAAGAATGCAAGGTTCTTCATCAAGACTCTAAAAATTCTAAGTCAAGAATTTGAGAATCAAGTAGAAGCTCTTCAAATAATATCTTTCCATGTTCTTTCTCTCTAAAGAAACTACGATTTGCTCCAAGAAAGCTATTATTCATCCAATTTTGATTGTGATATCAACTTTCCAAGTATATAAGTCTAAACTAAAAGCATGTGATTGTTCTTCCATGTGTCCCATAGATGGTCTTAGATGAGAGTTGAAAGTTCTTGACTCTATACACATGATTTCTT
>DF360718.1:42079-54109 GCA_000787875.1 Solanum virginianum | reverse complement strand
TAGTTAAAGTTCGGGCCAGTTTTTCTATCTAAGAAGCCTTCTATGTATTGCTATTAGCATTTTAATCATATCTTGATGTGTGAGTTGTATGTTGCGATAGTTCTTAGTTTTTGCAACCCTAAGACATCTATCTACAACTCTTATGTTTATGTTGGAACCTAATTTGATAGTTATGGATTCGAAACGGTGGACACAATTAGGATAAGTTCTATCCAGATTTTTGACATAGGAATCCCTAGGCATGTGTTGTCAATGTTTCAATTGTAAATTCTTATATGGAAGGTATTTTGAAGTGATTATTCATTTTTTGCAACATATATGCATATACCTATAGTTTTTATGTAGACTGAAAAACCTAGTTTTTTTTCATTTACCAATTCAAAATCTAGTTACGATGCAAGGCAGTAAAGCTTCCGAGAAGAGTGTGATTTGCAAAAATGAGACTCAGTTTTGGTATCTATCTTGCAAGTTTTTACCTATTGAAAGTACTAAATATTAAATGAGAATTTAAATGAGTATTAAGGTGCTCACACTATTGTACAATCTTGTAACACCCCCTAATTCTTTCTAACTAGTTTAGAGTAAATGTGCAGGAGATGTAGAGAAAGATCTGAGAAAAAGCTATAGAAAATAGATCTATGAGAGCCATTACAATTGGTAGAGGGGTTTATGACTCATAAAATGGGGTATCATAGTAAATTCTAGTAACTCAAGTTTCAGGACCCTTCAGTTTACGAGAGAAGTTTACGACTCATTGAACCCTTTATGACTCATAGAAAGGGGTATCGTTCTTTGACTCTTAGAATAGGTCTTGTGCCAATTTCACGTAACCTAGATTCTTGGGACTTCTAGTCTATGAGATGTGGTCTACAACTCGTAGAATGCTCTGCGACTCGTAGACGGGGTCTCGTAGACTCGGTCGGTAGATTTTAAGAGGGGCAATTTTATCCGTTTCCATCCCTTTTAATTAAATTCCTATGTGTTTTTAAGCTTGTGTAAAGTCTTAAAACAAACACTAAGGGTATTCATTCATTATTCTACACCTTTGGGAGTTTCTTGAGAGCATTGGAGGAGAAAGAGGAGCTAGGGTTTCAATTCTAGTGCAAGAATCAGCCGAGGTTCGATTGTTTCTTCTACTTCAAAGTATGTAAGGCTTACCAAAATGTGGACTACCTTCTTCCACATGCCCCTTAATCTTCTGGAGTCAATATATGGAAAGAGGAGTTGAGATTTGAGAAATTTCATCATCTTGTTACTGAAATATTTCATTTATTGCAAATTCTCTTGATAATTATGAAGTTTTGCTGAAATTACGTGATTTTTATATGACGTTGAGTTAGAGTTTTATACTTGATAGGATGAACCCTAAATTCCATGATTTTTATGAAATTCTATACATGTTAATGAGATGAGGTTGAGGTTCAGTATCTGAGTTTAGTAATATGAGTATTGTTGACACCCAATTTTGGCCCTCCGTATTTAATTAGCTAAGCATCCTGAACAAAAAAGAATCTTTTCCTTTAAAAAATAAAATAAAATAAGATTTTTACTATTACTACTATTGTTATTATTACAATATTTATGTTATTACTATTTTCGTTATTACTATTATTTTAATAAATTTTTATTTTTTTTGACAAATTATTTTATGGATGCCATTTCTTACAAAGATAAATATTTTTTTAAAAAAATATTTACTACTTGCTTTCGCATTTTTGAGAAATTTATGACAAACAAATATGTTTTAAGTGTTAAATCAATTCTTGATAAAGTACAATTCCTTGTAGTTACAAGTAATATTGTCATATGAAGAAGCTTAACCAATTAATTTTATTATTAATCCATGCTAATTTTATTTTAGAATGATTAATTTTTGTCAAATAACTTAAATCTTGCAAAATTATCTTAATTTATATAATTATGACTATTTAATAAATAATTTGATCATATCTAAATAGGTTATTTGGGCTAAAACCTTGGCAATCCAACCCCCTCAAAATCAGCCAATCTGTGTGCGCCACGTAGGAAGCACAATGATTGTGCTTCTTCAGCTCAAATCTTGTCCCTCTAATTTAAACGATCGAACGACTCAGAATTAGATCGGTATTCCCCATACTCCAATGTCTCTCTCATCTATTCTTCTTCTTTCCCCACAAAAATTAGCAATCAAAGTTTGCTTTCTCTTTTCCCATTTCCCCAAAAGAACTCAAACCCTAGCCCCTAATCTTCTTCCTCTCCTCCCCTCACCATCAAAATGGCAGCCATCGTGCTATCCTCTGCCGCCCCTAGCAAGATTCTCAAAACTTTTCTCCCTTTTAACCATAGCCGCATCGAGATATCTGGGGGACAAAGGTAAGGGCGGAACAACCTTCCAAATCTCTGGCCTAAAAAGGCAATTTACTTGAAGATTCTTACACCATGGTTGGCACAATGGTCCTTGATGATTTGTGGAGTTTCAAATTTGGATTTTTCAAGTTTGAATTTCTCCTATAAATAGAGACATGCAGAACTGATCAAATACACTAAAAAACACCAAGAAATAAGAGAGAAAAAACCATGAGAAAAACAGAGAAGAGACATCAAAAGAAAAGATGAGAAAAACATTAGAAAAATACACAAGAAAGAGGTCGAAAAAATAGAGTAAAGAGAAACTAGATATTTTTCAAGTGTTCTCTTTAAGAGTTCCTTCCCATTGGTTTGCTTTGGCTCTGAGTTCGAGCTCGAACTCATGATCAAAATCCTTCGACATTGAAGCTTTAGTTTGCTGCTCTACACAAAGTAAAATCTTAGCCTCCTCGTTTAGTTTCTGTTTCTTTATGAATCTGGATTTATGGTTTGAATCTGTTTTTGATCTCTGATGAATAGCAAATATTGTGAAGTTTAAAAAATGTTAGATCCTAATGTGATATTTTAAGTTTAAATATGTATTTAAACTCTACATCTCATTCATGTGATTCATAATGTGGCGTTTTATCATCATGTGATTGGTGTGTATTCTCTAGTTTATTTCTCAAATCCTAACTTATCTCTGATTCACTCTTGTATAAATTTGGGTAAACTAAGCTTGATTTACTCATCGATTTGCTCCGGTTGGACCATGGCTTATTACTGCTTTTGCCTCCCTTGGTTTTATAGCTCTTTCATGACTTATGACCAATCGTTAAACTTGTATATGTTAATCTGCCTAACGGGATATAGATGTCAGATTCAAAATTATTTATGTTATAAGCTTCCCCGTGTTTAGAAGAATCAGGTCACTTGTTGTTCACTTCTTTAGTCATGTGTCAAGTTCTCTTATCTGAATATAGTTAGAAACTATATTAATAAGCTGATTCGCTTTGTCTTAACTTATAATATGCGTCGGTTTGAGTCCAATTTATGGGTGTTGAACATGTTTCTTTAGTTTGTTGTGCCTTTGAAGTTTGTAAATTATTGGAGTTTTTTTCTATATGTATATTTAAGTCTTCAATCCTTGGTTTTATTTTCATATACTTTTGAACATGTGGCTTGAAAGTAAATAGGGGTTAAAAATTATTGTGTACAGGTAATTTGTTAATACCAATTTATGATCACAGTTATGTTTTCACTTAAACAAGAGTTATTCTTTTGCCACCTTATACTTATTCAAATCTGCCTTTCCTTTTTACTGTGAAGTGTCGAGCCTCTCAAGTTTAATGTATGCGTGTATATGTTGGGTTGAAATAATCCCTTAGCATCTATTTTTTAAGAGCACAATGGTAAGTTTGGAATATGAAAAGGTAATATTATTCATTAAGTACTTGCATAATTCTATAGAATATGCAACTGTCTGCCTGTTTCAAGCTTCTGTTCCAAGTTCTTGCATGTATAACAAGAATCAAAATAAAGCTTGCATGAGTTATGTATTGGAAATTAATTGGGCTAATGGCTAACCTCCAAGTTTTATTTTTCTTTGTGTAAGCTGATGGATATATGCCCCTGTTATTCTTCCCTTTACACTGCTCCTTAAAGCATCTCTTAGTTATGTTTACTTGATTAATTTTGAGATAATCTACAAGGTAATCTATTAAAGTGTATTATTCGTAGTCTAGTATGATCAGGGGATTTGCGATAAGTGTGTTGAGTGGCTATGTTTGTTCCTATGCCTATTGTAGAAATATAAATTAAAAAATGAAAACAAAATAGCGAGTGCGTTTCTTTACCTACTGATACTGTTTTTGTTAAATCCCTGTTTGTATCTGTTCATGTGATAACCTCTTTCCTAACAACTAAAGTTCTTCTCTTTTATTCCAATATGAATGACACTGGTTCATCATTAGTAGTGTGTTTGGTCTCCATGTAATGTATTGGAACTATCTCTCTACGTTTGAATTATTGTTCAAATAAATCTTTAGTCACTGCCTCAATCTCCACTATATGAAATGTATAAACTTTATGCCTATTTGATTCAAATAATTGGAGTGTTTAAAACCTCTTTCAAAGTTGCACCTCTTCTCTAGCCAACTTATCACTGTTGGGTGAAAGTTTATTGGAATTTTGCCAAAGCATAAGACTATACATATGTTACTTTTGGTATTGGTTTGCTACATGATTCCTAATTCTTATTTTCCTTTGTCTTTCATGTACAACTGGAGAGCTGGAGTTCTCATTTTGAAACTCATTTTGGCCAAAAATATGGGCCAGCAGCTACTAGGATCGCCGCTCGGAGTCTTGTCAATTAGGAGTCAATGTTTCTTGGCCTTCCCAATAATTAGGCTACTTGAGGTTTTAAATTGATTTTCTTAAAATACAATATAATGTTACCATTTGGATTAATTAAACTCCTTTAGTTGATTTTCTAAAAAAAATAATAATATATATTTTGTCTATCTTAGTTTCGTTTGGTTAATTTTTTTATTAGACATTATTATATCATTTTTAAAACTAAATATGACTCAAGTATTTTGTTAGTTTTTTTCTAATATTATATTTCAAAATTTTTAGAATTTTCTTAAAAGATTCAAATATACAAGGTATGTAAATGTATACGTCATATATAAGGTATATATTTTTATCTACACTTGGTATTTCATATTATTTTACACAAGTCACATTATTATCTTTTTACGAATGTTAGTTACTTATAAACATAAATTTTACATCTTATCATTTTACAACGTATAGTTATTGTTATTTTATCATCATAAATAAAATAATAAACCCGCGTATATTTTTGAACAACATTCGTAAATATATCTCATAATAAATACATACAAGACAATAAGTTTTAACATTCTTTGTACTGTCTTACTTTAAGTTATTTTATTAATTTACTTATTGAAATATCACTCTTGTTATTTTATTAATTTACTTATTGAAACATCACTCTTACTTAATTTTACTCAAGTTGCGTATATTGTTATATTTTACACTTTATCCATTATTTTTCTATTTATTTATTTTGTAATAAGCTCTCACATCCAGCATTTCTGAAATATCACTCTTACTTAATTTTACTCAAGTTGCGTATATTGTTATATT
This sequence comes from Solanum virginianum, assembly GCA_000787875.1. Classification (NCBI taxonomy): domain Eukaryota; kingdom Viridiplantae; phylum Streptophyta; class Magnoliopsida; order Solanales; family Solanaceae; genus Solanum; species Solanum virginianum. The sequence continues at coordinate 48,610 of DF360718.1, read as the reverse complement.
TTACACCTTATCCATTATTTTTCTATTTATTTATTTTGTAATAAGCTCTCACATCCAACATTTTGACATGTTGTTCACAATAAGTTTTTATATGCTTATTTATTCCATATGATTTTAAACAAACATCTATATTTTTCTAAACTTTCTTATATCTATAGTTTATTTATTTATTACTTAATTTTCAATTTTATTGTATAGCAAATATGTCATTATTAAAGTTTTTTTTTACGAATATTATAGACATACATATGACATACCTCGTATGTTTGTTCTTTTTATAATTAATGAAATTTTCTTATCACTATTTTAAAAAATAAATAAAATAAATAATTATCACGAGTTATTTTTCTTAAGCTAGGTTTAAGGACTATCTTCGGATAGGCTCTGAGGGATGCTAACACCTTTCCCTTGAGTAACCAAAACCCTTACATAGAATTTTTATTGGTTCTGCAAACTAAAACAGAGTCTACATTTATATATTTTTGAAATGGTTTCTTAATATATTCCTTAAAATTAGGTTGCGACTCGAAATATATTTTTTTAAAAAAACCAGAGAGCACAGCTGCATGATGTTATGAACTATTTCGACCGGTTCGAAAACGGGGCGCGATAGAGTGACGACTCTACTGGGGAACAATTTAGGTTTTAACCTTTATAAACTAAGCTTAGGAATGATAGTCGTGATTATTTGTTAGTTAAATATTTGTCTTATATATTGCCTTGATTGAAAGGTCGCAAATCAAATCCAACCTTGCGTTCCTTAGTTGTTTGTAAACACTACTTGTTACTGCTTTTTTGCATTGTTCTTCTCACTTTCTATCAAGTTCTTGGCCGTACACTTACACACATTGGTTCACGCGGGGAGTGTTTCATGCTCCCCCAAACTTTCTTTTGGATTTCGTAGTTTTAGAGTTGGTGCAATAAGTCTAGTGTGCCTTCTCGCAAATCTTCAGTCCACTCTTAAACGTTTAGGAAAAACTCTTACTCTAGAAGTAGGTCATATTGCATACACCTTAGGCGAGACAGTCCAAGGCATCATCTTCGCGATTAGGAAGCCATCTTTTTGCCAAAGGTTATATACCTAACGATATATATTTGTGAAAGACGATGTGAATGATCCAAACTAAAACACATGATGGATTCGAAATAAACATACTTATCACACTTTTTCTTTTCCTCTAGATGAACATCAACCAGAACCACCCAGATATTAAAATGGTCACCGCCGCATCGGAGATCTTGCAGAAATGGTGGCGGAACATCCACAGAGCACATGGAGTAGAGATTAGTAGACATCTAGGAGGGTTGCTATCGCTAATGAGGATTCAGGCAAATAAGATACTCCTCACCTTATTGATGGAATTCTAGGACCCTAGCACAGTGACCTTCAAGTGTTTGGATTTTGAAATCACTCCTACGTTAGAGGAATTTAGCACATTCACCGAGCTACCATCAGAGGGAGGTTACCAATATGCCCGTCAGCCATAAGTGCGAGGGAATTTTTAAGACTCTTGGGGCTGAAGATCTTTCCGTCACTAAGGCACATAGAGGGCAAAAACATTAAACTGGATTACCTCTTTAGGAGATTTGCCCGACTTGAAAGTTTTAATGACTATCATGAGGAATTTTCTTGCACTCGCAGGCAATGGATAAGCACGCAGCCAAAGATCTTCATATTGGCCTTTTTGGGTGCAATAGTCTTCCTAATGAAACTCTATTACGTAACCTTTAACCTTTTCCTTGTAGTTGTGGATTTATTTGCTGCGCCATAGGGCTGCTCCTTGGTGCACATAGTCCTCACTAAAGTATTTCGATCACTATCTGAATGCACGAGAGAGTACGACTTTTCACGTGCTGCAACGTATTGCTACAGGTTTGGGCAATCGAACATTTCTGCCGTCGGGCCCTACAAATGGACAATATGATAGATGCTTGTAACAAGATTCAGAGCCACAAAAATCACCTCCGATATTGGGATGCGCCAGTTGGAGAAGAGGAATGGAGCACTTTTTTGACAAATATCACTGGGGACTCTATTCAATGGAAGTTTTATTTAGTATCTGGGTCGGCATTCGTCAGAACCCAACATCTGTATTTCATTGAGTTGCTAGGATTAAGGGGTGTCCAACCATATGCACCTCTGCGAGTTATTCGATAGTTTGAGGTCATCTAGGACATGCCACTATGGTCCGCATGGTTCTACACGAGGATGATCTTGTTTTGGTCTTTGTCGCATGCATACAAAACTTGCAGTCAAAATGGGACTACATGATCACAATCAATATGCGAGATGAAAGATGGTGCACGTCAGAGTACTATGCTTGGTATACCACTGTGAGCCACATGGTTCAACCTAGTGCAGAGGGAGTCAGGGGCTTCGTGGACGATCAATGGGCCAATTGGATCAGAGAGAAGGTGCTTCCTTGTACAGAACTAATGCCTATGTATAATCAAATAGTTCTAGGATCCATGGATCATTTGATCCAAAGGATTGAAGAAGATCTGGATGAGGGCCCAGAAGAAGATCTGGAGGAGAATCCAGAAGAGGATTCAGAGGAGGACCTAGAGGAGGATCTGGAAGAAGAGCCGGAAGAAGATGGAGTCATGCATGTAGGAGACAAACCTGTCCTGGCAGCAGAAGATGACCACTCCAAGTATGGGTCCATAGGGTTTGACAACATAGAAGGATCAAAGGCGAGTTCAGCCATCGAGTGTATTACCCAGGGCCGTACTATGATTGGGACTTTGATGATGATAATGAACCATCTTGGCCATAGTTTCATCCATTTGTACTTTGTTGTGTTCCACTGTAAGGTCACATGACCCACCTTTGTATATCATCCTCCCTTTCCCTCGTTTTCATTATCTAGTTCCCTACCTGACCGCTCTGTTATATGACTTAAAACAATTTAATTAATGAAAGTTATGTTGTTCCAAATCCAGAGTGTGTTTAATTGGATAATTTATCATGAAATTAATTGCAACGTAGGCTAACCTCTAGCAAAAAGAGGCTCCATCTTAGGACGTATCTTGAATGTCGCCAACTTGGCGTATATATTTGTTACATATTTGCTTTGTACATCTTTCTCCTTTTCTTTATAATATCTCCCACACTAACATAGTTTTCCTTTCCTTTTCTTTCTTTTGTTGGTTACTATAAATCCCACAAGACAACTAATTTTTGTCGACTTGCAAACTGGCTGACTCACGATACAACCTCTGATCAAAAGGAAAGATGACCAACAAAGAAAAATTTGATGTCGCTGCAAATATAATAATCCCTATAAAAAACCCCGAAGGTTCCCACGATATGGCTCCAAATGATGAGAGAGTGGCTCTTATGGCACAGGAATTAGAAGTCCTAAGGGAGGAATTGTGTTAAGTATGAGATTTGGTCAAGCTTTCAGCTACTACTCTCCCAACCTTGAGAACACTAGTCTACTTTTCAAAAACTGGCATGCCTTCCGTCAACTCATTAAAACTACCAAACCAAACCTAACATACTCCAATTCATGGACAAGCACCACTAGCTACTTTAATAAAGGTCAGAGCTGCTCCCGACTATCCTACTCAAGATCACGCAGTGCCCGCCTATCCCATGATGCAGCAGATACTCGGGAAACACATTGTTGTTCCTTATGACCTACATGTGCCACCTGTATATAATGTTGAAGCCCCTACTTTCATGACCTTAGCTATGGTTAGAGTCCCGTACGAGGTCATCAATATGCACAAATGGAGAAAGATACTCGCTTGAAAGAAGATAAGTCAATAAATGCCCAACTTCATGGTCTAAGGAAGGCATTAAAAAGCTTACAAGTCACTAAGGGAGCAAAGAGCCTAGATTATGATGACTTGTGCATTCATCCTAACATCGATATGCCAGTAGGGTACAAGCCACCGAAGTTTGAACTATTTGATGGGAAAGGTGACGCTCATGGGCATTTAAGAGCGTATTATGATAAGTTAGTAGGTGTGGGGAGAAATTAGAAGCTAAGGATGAAGTTATTTATTCAAAGTCTATCTGGAGAAACCTTGACTTGGTATACGCGTCAGGACCCTCGCAAATGGCATGATTAGCAAAAATGACCAAGGGTTTCATGACTCGCTTCAAATTCAACATTGAAATCACTCCAGATAGGTTCTCGTTAGTCAACATACAGAAGAAGCCATCTGAGGACTTCCAAGAATATGCAAGACGTTATAGAACTAAGGTTGCTAGAGTACAACCACCATTGGATGAGAGTGAGCTCTCCAAGTACTTTATTCGAAGGCATGTACTTTGATAAGATGATGTAGATAATGGGCTAGAAGTTTGCTGAATTGGTCAAAATAGGAGACTTTATAGAAGAAAGCATCAAATCTGGGAAGATTCAGTCCATGGCCGCATTGCAAGCCACAAGTTAGGCCATATAGTCGGGATCCATCAGAGGTGCCAAGAAGAAAAAAGAGGATGTCTCGGTTGTCACCTACCACCATGTAGGTCTATCCCGCTGATACCCTAACAACCCTCAAATTGTTGCACAGGCTCTATACATCCCGTACCCAGTATATAGTACCCAACCACACTATAATCCATCCTGAGCACCAGCACACCAAAACCCACCAAGACCATATGTCTCGGTCCAAGCACCAATCCACCAAAATAGGCCAGCGTATGCGCCAAGGCCACGTCCGAATCTTGAAGACAGAGAGACTTGCATCTACACGCCCATTGTTGAACCTTATGCCTAGTTATTTGAAAGACTGAGGGCAGTAGGCATGTTGTAGTCGGTTGAAGGAAAACTCCCTGATCCAATTCCTCACAACTTTGATGGGAATAAGTGATGTGCTTACCAATCAGGGATCCAACTACATGACATGGAGGATTGTTATGGGTTGAAGAATCAAATAGAGTCTCTAATCAAGAAGTGTATAATAAAATGTACTCCAGCACCACCAAATGTGAACAACAACCCTTTGCCAAATCATGAGAATCGAGAAGTTAACATGGTCATCCTAGAAGGGAAAAATGACTTGGAAGGAATCATTTTGCCTAGTTAGGATGCTAAAGAAGTTGCTACTATGTCTCCAACATAGCCTATTATCACAGTTCAATTAAGGGAACCTTTGATCGTATCAAACTTACTTGCCAAGAGCTATGGTAACCACTTTTGATCACCCTGAAGCCCGAGTATGATGCCAAATCCGTCCCAAAAGATTACCAAATGGAAGCTAAAGGTAAGACAATTGATACTGCTATGGTTCAAGAAATGAACAGGTCTAGAAGATGTTATGCTCCCGAAGATCCCAATCGAAGAGTTGCTGGGAAGGAATAGAAATCGAAGAGAAATATCACTGATGCTGAAGTCGCTGAATTTTGGAAAAAGATACAACCTAGGGACTATTCAATTGAAGAGTAGTTAAAGAAGACACCAGCCCACATATCCATTTTATCACTGCCCATGAGTTTTGAAGTCCATAGGAATGCTTTGATGGAAGTATTAATTGGGGTTTGCATTCCAAAAGAGACCACAAGTGAAGCTTTAGCTACAGTTGTTGGATGAGTCATCAAAGCTAACAAGATATCTTTCCATGATGATGAGCTACCAGCTGAGGGGGCTAGACATAACAAAGCACTTCACATCATGGTCAAACACTGTGGCAAGATTATGACTCGAGTTTTGATTGATGGTGGTTCTGGATACAACATCTGCCCTTTCACAATGCTAAGGGAGCTGGGTGTGAACATGGGAGAGATAAGAGAGAGTTGTGATAAAGTTAGAGCTTTTGATGAGGCATAAAGAAGCGTTATTGGAGAAATATATCTCACATTGCAGGTGGGGTCAACTGAATTCCCTATTCTATTTCAAGTGATAGATGTGTCGTCTAACTATAACCTGTTGTTGGGAAGACCATGGATCCACATGGCTAGAGACGTGCCATCAATTCTTCATCAGTGTGTAAAGTTTGAGTGGGGTCACATAGAAGTTACCATTCACAGAGAGTATAGTCACCCCATTTGTTCTGTCGATTCTACTCCAGTCACTAGCGAATTAGATGGATCCACTTTTCATACTCTGGAAATTATGCAAGATGTAAAAGTTGATGAGAAAGTAGGGTCAGATGATGTAAAATTGTTAAGCGCAGCAAAGATGGTTGCTTCAGAGATTTTGAAGTATGGATATCAGCCTAAGACAGGACTTGGACCCAAGCGTAATGGCATAGTCGAACTAATCCAGCTGAAACATCAAAAAGGTACCACTGGACTTAGGTATCAGCCTATATCAAGAAGAATCTACAATAGGAGGTCAAGCAAGATGACATCTGTATCAGAACAAGCTCCAATCCTAGGTCTAGCAGTTGAAGATGACACTGTGGAAGGAATAGGAAATTTGTTCGTGTCACGCTCCAAATCCTGTTAAGGCGGACTGGCACCCGTTGCCGATAAGGCCTGGGAGAACCAACTATATCTACGTCCTTTCTATATGCAATATAATGAATTCCACCTTCAATATGCCTTTAAAAAGGTAAATTGCACTAACAAGCCAA
>DF360718.1:12074-34876 GCA_000787875.1 Solanum virginianum | reverse complement strand
ATAGTTTGATCATATTTAAGTCGAAGGCTACACATCGCAGACACCCTTCAAATCTCACCAATTGGGAGATGTATATATAGCAAGCACCATCCAATCTTTACTAATGGAGGATTGTACATAGCAAACATTATTCAAACTCTATAATTTGGAGACCGTACATAACAAGTGTCGTTAAGATTTCACCAATTAAAACATGTATATAAGCATAAGAAGCGACACTCTGGTGGTTAAGGATCGTAATATAGCAACGCCATCAAAGCTTCATTGACCATGGGCATGCATGCTAGCAACCTTATCATACACCTGCAGCCAAATTTTATGTTTACATACTTCGTACAGCCACATACAGGCACTACATTACAATTGCCTCACCAGCTAAAGGCTTTATATTACAAGTGTGGTATCGCCGAATATAGGCGTTACATTATAATCACCCCACCAGATAGAGGCTTTACATTATAAGTTTTGCATCGCCAGATGCAAGCATTACATTACAATCGCCTCACCAGTTAGAGGCTTTATATTACAAGTTTTGCATCACCAAATACAGGCGTTACATTACAATCACCTCACCAACTTGAGACTTTATATTACAAGTGTTGCATCGCCGGATACAGGCGTTACATTACAATCGCCATGCCAGCTGGAGGCTTTACATTACATGTTTTGATTTGCCAGATATAGGCATTACATTACAACAGCTTCGCTAGTTAGAGGCCTCTACATTACAAGCTACTTTACCTACATTGCATTCATGACACAAGACAAAGACATCAACGATCATTTGAATATCTACAATCTACTTTTTACATTACTTTCATTTACAATTTTGAACCACAATAGGTACTTTTCACCCTTTTTACTTGTTTTGCAGGAAAATACATCACAACGTGGAACTCTCTCTTAGCAGCAAACTAGGGGAAGCTAGTGGAATGTCAAGCATCCCTAGCTACGTCAGGGATTCACTTTTAGAACTCAACTTGACTTAATTTTTAGAAACTCAGGTTCGACTCTTTGTTTAACTTCCATGGCTCGGTATCACCATAAATCAATACTGGGGCTTTTTTTTCCTCTATGATAATTTTTTCAGTAGAAATTGCTACGAAACATTTCTCTTTCTCAGTTGGCCATAGAACTACCTCTGACCTGATTCCCATGACTAGGTATATGAAAGTTACCTTAGCTTGAGTTTGTCTATTTTTATTTTACTCGTGTTGACCTTTTCATACTCCACCACCTAATAATTCGACACTAGGGAAAATTTTGAATTTGATCAAAATTTGTTATGATTTCGCCCTCTCAAACTACATATGGCATGATTTCTCATGAAACCTGAGATATGTAGGCAACTTAGAAACCAAAATTCGGCCATAACTCCATAAAATGTCAAGTTGCTGCCCAAATGTTGTCTTGGTCGGTCGAAATTGGATTGTATCAATATTTCTTTGTCCACACCTTCATTACACTCCTCCATGGACAAAGAAAGGGGCAAGTTATTGACACCTAATTTTAGCCCTCCGTATTTAATTAGCTAAGCATCCTTGAAAAAAAAGAATCTTTTCCATTAAAAAATAAAATAAAATAAGATTTTTACGAAGTATTTTTACTATTACTACTATTGTTATTATTACAATATTATTGTTATTACTATTATTTTAATAAATTTTCATATTTGTTTTTGACAAATCATTTTATGGATGTCATTTCTTACAAAGATAAATATTTTCTTTAAAAGAAATATTTACTACTTGCTTTAGCATTTTTGAGAAATTTATGACAAACAAATATGTTTTAAGTGTTAAATTAATTCTTAATTAAATACAATTCCTCGTAGTTACAAGTAATATTTTCATATGAAAAAGCTTAACCAATTGATTTTATTATTAATCCATACTAATTTTATTTTAGAATGATTAATTTTTGTCAAATAACTTAATCTTGCAAAATAACTATCTTAATTTGTTTAACTATGACTATTTAATAAATAGTTTGATCATATTTAAATAGGTTATTTGGGCAAAAACTTGGCAATTCAACCCCCTCAAAATCATCCAATCCGCGTGCGCCACGTAGGAAGCACAAGGATTGTGCTTCTTCAGCTCAAATCTTGTCCCTCCGATTCAATCCAATGGTCCTAATTAGTTCGAACCGTGCGATCAAACGATCGAATGGCTCAGAATCAGATCGTCTTTCCCCATACTCCAACGCCTCTCTCATCCGTTCTTCTCCTTTCCCCACAAAAATTAGCAGTCAAAGTTTGCTTTCTCTTTCCCACAATAGACGTCTTCTCCAATTTCCCCAAAAGAACTCAAACCCTAGCCCCTAATCTTCTTCCTCTCCTCCCCTCACCACCAAAATGACAGTCATTGCACTACCCTCTGCTGCCCCTAGCAAGATTCTCAAAAATTTTCTCACTTTTAATCATAGCCGCATTGAGATATCTTGGGGACAAAGGCAAGGGCGGAACAACCTTCCAAATCTTCGGCCTGAAAAGACAATTTGGTTGAAGATTCTTGCACCATGGTTGGCACAATGGTCCTTGATGATTTGTGGATTTTCAAATCCAGATTTTCAACTTCGGATTTATCCTATAAATAGAGCCATGAAGAACTGATCAAACACACCAAAAAACACCAAGAAATGAGAGGAAAAAACATTAGAAAAACAGAGAAGAGACATCAAAAGAAAAGAGGAGAAAAATATTAGAAAAACACACAAGAAAGAGATCAAAAAAATAGAGTAAAGAGCAACCTAGAAAATTTTCAAGTGTTCTATCTAAGAGTTCCTTCCTGTTGATCTGCTTTGGCCCTGAGTTTGAGTTTAGATTTGCGATCAAAATCCTTCGACGTTGAAGCTTTAGTTTGCTGCTCTACACATGGTAAAATCTTAGCCTCTTCATTTAGTTTCTATTTCTTTATGAATCTGGCTTTATGATTTGAGTCTGTTTTTTATCTCTGATGAATAGCAAAAATTGTGAAGTTTAACAACTGTTAGATCCTAATGCAACATTTTAAGTTTAAAGATGTATTTAAACTCTACATTTCATTAATGTGATTCATAATTTGGCATTTTATCATCATGTGATTGACGTGTATTCTCTAGTTGATTTCGCAAAATCCTAACTTATCTCTGATTCACGCTTGTATAAATTTGGGTAAACTAAGGTTGATTTCCTCATCGATTCGCTCCGTTTGGATCATGGATTGTTACTGCTTTTGCCCCCGTTTATTTCATTTTTCTTTCATGACTTATGACCAATCATTAAACTTGTTTGTGTTAATCTGCCTAACAGGATATATACGTCAGATTCAAAATTATTTATGTTATTAGCTTCCTGGTGTTTAGAAGAATCGGGTTGCTAGTTGTTCACTTCTTTAGTCATATGTCAAGTTCTCTTATCTGAATATAGTTAGAAGCTAGATTAATAGGCTGATTTGCTTTGTCTTAACTTATAATATGCGTCGGTTTGAGTCCAATTTATAGGTGCTGGACATGTTTCTTTAGTTTGTTGTGCCTTTGAAGTTTGTAAGTTGTTGGAGTTCTTTTCTATATGTATGTTTAAGTCTTCAATCCTTGGTTCTATTTTCATATACTTTTGAACGTGTGGCTTGACAGTAAACAGGGGTTAAAAAATTATTGTATACAAATAATTTGTTATAATAATTTATGATCATAGTTGTGTTTTCACTCAAACAAGAGTTGTTCTTTTGCCGCTATGGTCACCTTATATTTGTTCAAATCTGCCTTTCATTTTTTAAGAGCACAATGGTAAGCTTGGAAACCCAAAGAGCATAATGGTAAGTTCATTAATCCCTTAGCATCTATTTTTTAAGAGCACAATGGTAAGCTTGGAAACGCAAAGAGCATAATGGTAAGTTCATTAATCCCTTAGCATCTATTTTTTAAGAGCACAATGGTAAGTTCAGAATATGAAAGGGTAATATTATTCATTAAGTACTTGCATAATTCTATAGAATATGCAACTGTCTACTTGTTTCAAACATCTGCTTCCAAGTTCTTACATGTATAACAAGAATCAAAATAAAGCTTACATGAGCTTTGTATTGGAAATTAATTGGGCTAATGGCTAACCTCCAAGTTTTATTCTTCTTTGTGTAAGCTGATGGATATATGCCCCTATTATTCTTCCCTCTGCACTGCTCCTTAAAGCATCTCTTGGTTCTATTTACTTGATTAATTTTGAGATAATCTACAAGGTAATTTGTTAAATTATCTTACTCATAGTCTAGTATGATCAGGGGATTTGCAATAAGTATGTTGAGTGTCTATGTTTGTTCCTATGCCTATTACAGAAATATAAATTAAAAAATGGAAACAAAAGAGCGAGTGCATTTCTTTACCTGCTGAAACTATTTTTGTTAAATCCCTGTTTGTATTTGTTCATGTGATAACCTCTTTCCTAACAATTAAAGTTCTTCTCCTTCTCTTGTATTCCAATCTAAATGGCACTGGTTCATCATTAGTAGTGTGTTTGGTCTCCATGTAATGTATTGGAACTATCTCTCTATGTTTGAATTATTGTTTAAATAAATCTTTAGTCACTGCCTCGATCTTCACTCTATGAAATGTATAAAACTTTATGCCTATTTGATTCAAATAATTAGAGTGTTTAAAACCTCTTTCAAAGTTGCACCTCTTCTCTAGCCAACTTATCACTGTTGGGCGAAAGTTTGTTGGAATTTTGCCAAAGCATAACACTGTACATATGTTACTATTGTTATTAGTTTGCTATTCCTAATTCTTATTTTCCTTTGTCTTTCATGTACAACTGCAGAGCTGGACTTCTCATTTTGAAACTCATTTTGTCCCAAAATATGGACCAGCAGCTACTAGGATCGTTGCTCAGAGTCTCGTAAATTAGGAATCAATGTTTCTTGGTCTTCCCCCGTCGTCGTTTGAATACATTACTTCTCATATTAGTTGATTAATATATTTTTTTCATGTGAATGTTGATACATTGGCTAACTTTATTTGTTGTTTGAAGATTATATTGTAAATTAGCGTTATTTGCTAACGAATCTAGTATTGATGTTTATAGTCTTGACAAATATTTTTTTTTTTGAAATAGACCAAAGTTTCTTTTTTCTCTATAAAAATTTATCGTAAATTTTTAAATATTCCAAACTAATCAAAGGCTTAAATAATCACCTTTGGGAATGAATTATTTATTGTAATAACATTGACCTTATAAAACTAATTATAGAATAAATCCCAATAATTAGGCCACTTGAGGTTTTAAATTAATTTTCTTAAAATACAATATAATGTTACTATTTGGATTAATTTAAACTCCTTTAGTTTATTTTCTAAAAATAATAATAATATATATTTGGTCTATCTTAGTTTCGTTTGGTTAATTTCTTTACAAGGCATTATTATATCATTTTTAAAACTAAATATGACTCAAGTATTTTGTTAGTTTTTTTTTTTAATATTATATTTCAAAACATTTTAGAATTTTCTTTACAGGTTCAAATATACAAGGTATGTAAATGTATACGTCATACATAAGGTATATATTTTTATCTACTCTTGGTATTCCATATTATTTTACACAAGTCACATTATTATCTTTTTACGAATGTTAGTTACTTATAAACATAAATTTTACATCTTATTATTTTACAATATATAGTTATTGTTATTTTATCACCATAAATATAATAATGAACCCGCGTATACTTTTTAACAACATTTGTAAATATATCTCATAATAAATGCATATAAGACAATAAGTTTTAACATTCTTTATATTGTCTTACTTTAAGTTATTTTATTAATTTACTTATTGAAATATCACTCGTACTTAATTTTACTCAAGTTACGTATATTGTTATATATTACACCTTATCCATTGTTTTTCTATTTATTTATTTTGTAATAAGCTCTCACATCCAACATTTCGACATATTGTTCATAGTAAGTTTTTATATGATTATTTATTCCATATAATTTTAAACAAACTTCTATATTTTTCTAAACTTTCTTATATCTATAGTTTATTTGTTTATTGCTTAATTATCAATTTTATTGTATAGCAAATATGTCATTATTAAAGTTTTTTTCTACAAATATTATAGATATACATATGACATATCTTGTATTTTTGTTCTTTTTATAATTACTGAAATTTTCTTATCACTAATTTAAAAAATAAATAAAATGAATAATTATCACGAGTTATTTTTTCGAAGCTAGGTTTAAGGACTATCTTCGGATAGGCTCTGAGGGATGCCTAACACCTTTCCCTCGAGTAACCAAAACCCTTAGCTAAAATTTTTACTGGTTTCGCAAACTAAACAGAGTCTACATTTATATTTTTTTAAAATGATTTCCTAATATTTTCCTTAAAATTAAGTGGTGACTTGAAATATTTTTTTTCAAAAATCAAAGAGCACAGCCGCATGATGTTGTGAACTATTTTGACCTGTTCGAAAATGGGTCGCGACAAGTATTATTGAGTACGAGAAGCATGTTGCATTGAGTCACACATATTACTACACATGAGTATCTTGCTTGCACTATATGATGAGTTAAATTGCGTGAGTCTAAATGACCATTTGAGTTTGAGTCGAGTTTATTGTTTGCATTGATTGATTGAGTTGATGAGAAATTTAGTTGAGCCGAGCATTGAGTTTTGAGCTGATTGATTGAGTATCGAGGTCTGAGTTGATTGATTGAGTATTGAGGATTGAGTTCATTGATGAGTTGAGCATGTTTTAGTCTTGGGAGGAGTATCAAGCACCGAGCTGGGAGCAAGTACACCTCTACTTTAACCCACAAAACTACGTTACCAGCATAGGATAGTCGTTACAGCTTGTTCTGGCGACTCTTGTTCTGCAAGTGGACATTTACTATGGATCCAAGAGAGAGTTGATTACCATTTTCCATGGAAAGTTAAGTGCATGTGTTGCAACAGTGTCGCCTTTGCTGTGCATCACCAAACCAAAGGTGGTGGGTCGGATGTCGATTAAGAGAAACTCCCAAGCAACATTGATTGAGCATGACATTTTAAAATGAGTCTAATCATACTGAGTTTACTTTTAAAAGAATGATTTACTTTAAACTTACATTTACTAAGCTGAGCCTGAGTTATTGAGTCGAGATGAGTGAGTTGAGCTTTACTTTCTTGAGCTATTTTACATACCAGTATATTTCATGTATTGACATCTATTTGGGCCTGCATCTTTTCATGATGCAGACACAGGTGATAGGGAACTTCAGCCCATTCATCGTTAAGGTCTACAGATCAGCACATTTCCAGAGTTGGTGAGCCCACTTTGCTTTCCGGAGGAGCTCCTTTATCTTATGAGTTGATTTAGTATATCTTTTTCTTTCTTTCTTTGATTTGGGGTGTTCATGGTCTGTCATGATACCATCTAGACTTGTTGAGTAGAGGCTTCATAGACACTGAGTAGATGATTGTCGAGTATTTTGTATTTCCAAACTTTTATTTAGAAATCATGAGCTAGTTGAATTTTATTCTATTCTATGATGCCTTTTTTATTTGAGTATTTATTCTTCTGTTGTTGAGTACGTTGTGATGATGAGGCTAAGTGGTTCGATCAAGGTCTAGCAATAGTCTGTGAGTGTTAGCCATGCCAAGGGTACCCTCTTGGGGTGTGATAAACTTGGTATCAGAGCATAGAGTTCAAGAGCCCTAGGAAATCTGTGAAGTCATGTCTAGTAGAGTATTTGTTATGGGTGTGTTGTGCACCGCACTTCATAAGCGAGAGGCTATAGGACATTAGGAATTGTTACCCGCTTCTTGTATTCTAAGTTCGTGCGATCGAGTTAAAACTCTACAAACTCTTTTGTAACTCATGTGTTATGCGCTTATAGATCATGCCTCCTTGACGCACCACAACCTAGAGGAATACCTCAGCTAGCAATGCTGAGAACCTTACTTCAGAAGTGCCTCCTCAGATGGAAACGAGGGGCTGAGGTCAACCGGCAAGGACTGTTGATGTTCATGTGATACCTACCACTACAGAGGCTGACTTCGAAGGAGCTATCGCCATGCTCACACAGTTTGTAGCTGCCCAGAGCGGGAACCAGGACTTACAGACCCCTATTTCTAGCTCTCATGAGTTGACAGCTGCCTCTCGACTGAGAGACTTTCTGAGGATGAACCCACCTATCTATACTAGGTCCAAGACCCTCAGAACTTTATTGATGAGATGTGGAAGGTGCTGAAAACCATGCATATGACTGAGACTGGGGGAGTTGAGCTTATTGCCTATCAGCTCAAGGATGTAGCTAATGTTTGGTACAATTAGTGGAAAGAGAGTCGAGGTGATGATGATGAGCTCGCTGCTTGGGATGAGTTCGAGAGTTCCTTCCTCAATCACTTCTTTCCTCATAAGTTGAGAGAGGCAAAGGTTGAGGAATTTGTGAATCTGAACTAAGAGGGGATGATTGTTAAAGACTATAGCCTGAAGTTCATCTAGTTATCTAGGTATGCTCTAGAGATGGTCTAAGACATGAGAGCGAGGATGAGGAAATTTGTATCTAGATTTGGTAGACAGGTGAAGAGGGAGTGCAAGGCAGCATTGTTGATCCCAGATATGGATATCTCCATGATGATGATTTATGCACAACAAATCGAGGAGGATAAGAAGAAGGACAAAGAGGAACATATGAGTAAGAAGGCCAGGTCAACAGGGCTTGAAGGCCAGGTTAACAGGGCTTGAGCCCAATTAGAACAAACAGGGTAAGGGAGATAAGTCTTACTTCCAGAAGAGGTCCTCAGGCTATGCACCATCCTTAGCCAGTGCACCAGCCCCGAGCCAGAGATATTATCAGAGTCCCCAAGGTCAGTCAAACTTTAGGGCATAAGGTGCATAGGCTCACGCAAGTGCGACTCTTGGCTCTAAAGAGAAGCCACCTTGTGGGAAATGTGGCAAGATGCATCTAGGAGAATGTAGAGAGGGAGGTAATAGTTGCTACAAGTGTGGCCAACTAGGCCATTTTTAGAGAGAGTGTCCAATGTGGGGCAATAAGGCCCAGTCTTCTACCATAGCACCACCAATGAGGGGTAACCAGAGAGGTACTACACCAGGGGCAGGTGGTGGGACAAATCGTCTGTATGCAATTGGGAACCGATAGGACCAAGAAATTACACCAGATGTTGTGATGGGTATGCTTCGAGTCTTTACCTTTCTTGCTATGCTCTACTTGATCCAGGTACAACTTGTTGTTTTGTGATGCCATATATGGCTAGTAGGTTTGATATTCTTCCCGAGTGCTTTCTTGAGCCATTTTTTGTTTCTACTCCTATTAGTGAGTTCATTCGAGCTGAGAGAATCTATACAAATTGTGTGGTATACATTTATCATAGAGATACTTTTGTTGATTTGATTGAGTTGGAGATGGTTGATTTCATATGATCCTTGGTATGGACTGGCTTCACGCCTGCTATGCCTCTGATGATTGCCGAAATCAGACCGTCAAGTTTCGATTTCCAAATGAGCCTGTTATTGAGTGGAAGGGAAATTCTATTGCGCCAAAAAGTAAGTTTATTTCTTGCCTTAAGGCCCGACAATTGATTTCTAAAGGATGTATTTATCACCTCGTATGAGTCAAGTCTGATGATATTGAGCCCCCTACTCTTGAGTCTGTCCCTATTGTGAGCGAGTTTCTCAATGGTCTTCCTGACACTCAACCCATTTCTGTACCACCCTATAGAATGGCCCCTGTGGAGTTAAAAGAGTTAAAGGAACAGTTGAGGGATTTGTTAGAAAAAGGATTTATAAGGCCGAGTGTCTCTCCATGGGGTTCTCCGGACTTGTTCGTGCGAAAGAAGGATGGTCCCCTTAGGATGTGCATAGATTACCGCCAGTTATATAACATAACTATCTAAAATAAGTATCCCCTTCCGAAGATTGGTGATTTGTTCGACTAGCTTTAGGGTGCTACTATTTTCTCTAAGAAAGACCTTAGATCAGGCTATCACCAATTAAAAGTGAGAGAATGTGACATTCCAAAGAAGGTTTTTCGACTCGATATGGTCACTTTGAGTTCTTGGTGATGTCATTTGGGTTGACAAATGCACCTACACCCTTTATAGATCTAATGAGCAGAGTATTTAGACAATATCTTGACATGTTCATGATCATGTTCGTTGATGATATTTCGGTGTAATTTAGAGATGAAAAGTCATGTCTAGTAGAGTATTTGTTATGGGTGTGTTGTGCAAGGAGCATTCCAATCACCTCAGGATTGCTTTGTAGACGCTCAGAGATAATGAGTTATATGCAAAGTTTTCTAAGTGTGAGTTTTGGCTCAAATTTGTGGCCTTCCTAGGTCATGTGATTTCTGGAGATGGGATTCGAGTGGACACTCAAAAGATTGAGGCGGTTAAGATTGGCCAAGACCAACCTCCCCGATAGAGGTAAGGAGTTTCCTGGGATTAGCTGGCTATTATCGGAGGTTTATTGAAGGATTTTCTTCCCTATCCTCACCGTTGACTAAACTGACTCAGAAAAAGGTCAAGTTTCAATGGTATGATGAGTGTGAGAAGAGTTTCCAAGAGTCGAAGACAAGGTTAACTACTGCAGCAAGTGTTGACCTTGCCTTATGGGATGGATGGATTTGTCATCTACTGTGATTCTTCGAGAGTGGCATGGGAGGTGTACTCATGTAGAAGGTAAAACTTGTTGCCTACGCCTCTAGACAACTTAAGGTATATGAGAAGAACTATCCAACTCATGAACTGGAATTGGTAGCAATGGTGTTCGCTCTTAAATTATGGTGCCACTACCTATATGAGAACATGTTGATGTATTCACAGACCACAAGAGCTTTCAATACGCTTTAGAGCTTAACTTGAGGTAGAGGAGATGACTTGAATTGCTCAAGGACTATGATATGAGCATTCTCTACTATCCAGGTAAAGCTAATGTGGTTGTTGATGCTCTTAGCAGGTTGTTCATGGGAAGCACCGCCTATGTGGAGGAGGAGAAGAGAGAATTAGCCAAAGAGGTTCATAGATTGGCACGATTGGGAGTCTAATTAGATGAATCAGGCGAAGGAGGAGTTCTTGTGCATAATGGGTCGGCATCATCTCTAGTAGTGAAAGTAAAGGAGAAATAAGATTGAGATCCTATGTTATTACAGTTGAAAGAGGATGTGCTTAAGTAAAGATGATGGCTTTCGCCAAAGGGTGAGATGGAGTATTGAGGTATCAAGGCAGATTGTGTGTTCCGAAAGTTGATTGCTCAAGAAATGATCATGGCAGAGGCCCACAGTTCCAGATATTCTATCCATCCAGGGTCTACCAAGATGTATCATGACTTAAGAGAAGTCTACTGGTGGAGTGGAATGAAGAAAGACATTGCTGAGTTCGTTTCCAAGTGCCCAAATTGTCAAGAAGTTAAAGTTGAGCACAAAAGGCCATGTGGAGTAGCTCAACACTTTGAGATTCCAAAATGGAAGTAGGAGATAATTAATATGGACTTTGTTAGGCTTACCGAGGTCCTGCAAATAGCATGATTCGATTTGGGTGATAGTTGATCTGATGATAAAATCTACACACTCCTTGGCAGTTAAGACAACTGACGCTGCAGAGGATTATGCCCCACTATACATAAAGTGTTAGACTATATGGGGTCCCTTTGTCCATCATCTCAAATAGAGGATCTCAATTTACTGACAGTTTTAGAGATCTTTTCAGAAGGGTTTAGGTACGAAAATGCATCTTCGCACTGCTTCCACCATAGAAGGATGGCCAACCATAACGTACTATTCAGACCTTGGAGGACGTGTTGAGAGCTTGCGTCATCAAATTTAAAGGTAATTGGAATAACCACTTGCTTTTGATAGAGTTCGCTTACAACAATAGGTTCTATTCGAGCATTCAGATGGCCTCATATAAGGCACTCTATAAGAGGAGGTGTAGGTCGCCGATTGGATGGTTTGAGGTAGGTGAAGCAGAGTTGATTGGACCGGACTTAGTTCATCAAGATATGGAGAAGGTGAAAATCATTCGAGAAAGATTGAGGACTACCTAGAGTATACAGAAATCCTACACAGATGCTCAAAGAAGGGACTTAGAGTTTGAGGTCAATGATTGGGTGTATTTGAAAGTTACCCATGAAGGGTGTGATGAGATTCGAAAAGAAAGGAAGTTGAGTCCAAGGTACATTGGTCCTTATCAGATCGTAAAGAGAGTGGGCAACGTAACATATGAGTTAGAGTTACCATCAGAGTTAGAGACCATCCATCCATTTTTCCACATTTTCATACTCAAGAAGTGCTTGGGAGATCCAAAATTAGTTGTGCCTGTTGAGAGTATTAGAGTAAAAGACAGTTTGAGTTATGAGGAGATTCCTATTCAAATCCTTGATTGTCAGGTTCGAAAGTTGAGAACTAAAGAGGTTACATTTGTCAAAGTGTTGTGGAAAAATCAATTGGTAAAAGAAGCTACCTGGGAGGCAGAGGAGGATATAAAGGTCAAATAGCCCCACTTATTCTTCCCTGCTAATAATGTGAGAGTTGATGGTAATGAATTTCCTTTAACTTTTTGAATTCACATTCCTTGAGTTCCTCTTTCATTCTCAGTTTGATGGACGATAGAGTTCTAGAGTCTGAGTGAGAATTGATGTGATTTGTTGACTATTTGATTGTTTTACTTGCTGAATTTCTTGACTGTTCATTGCATGAATGAGTTGGGGAGTTGGTTGAGTGTTAGAGTTCATAGGGAGATTCGTGTCTTGACCTAAATCCCTAGATTGCTCTTCATTCGAGGATGAATGATCTCAAAGGGGAGATAATGTAACACCCTCTAATTCTTTCTACTTGGTTTGGAGTAAATATGTTGGAGATGCTGAGAAACATCTAAGAAAAATCTGCAGAAAATAGGTCTACGATAGCCATTATGACTCGTAGAGGGGTTTATGACTCGTAGAGTGGGGTTTAAATTCTAGTAACTCAAGTTTAAGGACCCTTCAGTTTACAAAAGGAGTTTACGACTAGTAGAACCCTTTACGACTCGTAGAGAGAGGTATCGTGATAAACTTCAGTAAGTTCAATTTTGAATCATATTGCTCACTAAAGGTTGCCGATGACTCGTAGAATGAGGTCTCATATCAAATTCCAATACCCCAGATTCTTGGGACTTCTAGTTTACGAGAGGTGATCTACAACTCGTAGAATACTCTACCACTCATAGACTCAATTGGCAGATTTTAAGAGTGGCAATTTTTTCCATTCCAGACCCTTTTAATTAAATTTGGTGTGACGGCATGACATACATACTGGCAAAACTTGTCATTTGAATGTCTTGTAAAAATTGGTCCAGGAACTCTTGATACTTAGATCTCCCTGTGTGTTTTTAGGCTTGTAAAACGTCTTGAAACAAACCCTAGGGGTATTCATTCATCATTCTAAACCTTGGGGAGTTTCTTGAGAGCATTGGAGGAGAAAGAGGAGCTAGGGTTTCAATTCTAGTGCACGAATCAATTGAGGTTTGATTGTTTCTTCTACTTTCAGGTATTTAAGGCTTACCAAAGTGTGGACTACCTTCTTCCACATGCCCCTTCATCTTTTTCAGTCAATATTTGGAAACAAGAGTTGAGATTTGAGAAATTTCATCATCTTACTGAAATACTTCATTTATTGCAAATTCTCTTGATAATTTATGAAGTTTTGCTGAAATTACATAATTTCTATATGACATTGCATTAGAGTTTTATACTTGACAGCATGGACCCTAAATTCCATGATTTTTATGAAATTTTATGCATGTTAATGAGATGAGGCTGAGGTTGAGTATCTGAGTTGAGTAATATGAGTATTATTGAGTACGAGAACATGTTATATTGAGTCACACATATTACTACACATGAGTATCTTGCTTGCACTATATGATGAGTTAATTGAGTGAGTTTAAATGACCATTTGAGTTTGAGTCGAGTTGATTGCTTGCATTGATTGTTGAGTTGATGAGAAATTGAGTTGAGCCGAGCATTGAGTTTTGAGCTGATTGATTGAGCATCGAGGTTTGAGTTGATTGATTGAGTATTGAGAATTGAGTTGATTGATGATTTGAGCATGTTTTAGTCTTAGGAAGAGTATCAAGCATCGAGCAAGGAGCGAGTATATCTCTACTTTAACCCACAAAACTACGTTGCCAGCGTAGGATAGTCGTTACAGCTCGTTCTGGTGACACTTGTCTTGCAAGTGGACATTTACTATGGATCCAAGAGAGAGTTGATCGCCCTTTTCCATGGAAAGTTAAGGGTAGATGTGGCAACGACGTTGCCTTTGTTGTGCATCACCAAACTAAAGGTGGTGGGATTGGATATCGGTTAAGAGAAACTCCCAAGCAGCATTGATTGAGCATGACATTTTAAAATGAGTCTAATCCTACTGAGTTTACTTTTAAAAGCATGATGTACTTTAAACTTGCATATATTGAGTTGCGCCTGAGTTATTGAGTCGAGATGAGTGAGTTGAGCTTTACTTTCTTGAACTATTTTACATACCAGTATATTTCATGTACTGACGTCCATTTGGGCCTGCATCTTTTCATGATGCAGATGCAGGTGATAGAGGAATTTAGCCCGCTCATCGTTGAGGTCCACAGATCAATACATTTCCATAGTTGGTGAGCCCTCTTTGCTTTCCGGAGGAGATTCTTTTATCTTGTGAGTTGACTTAGTATATCTTTTTCTTTCTTTCTTTGATTTGAGGTGTTAATGGCATGTGATGACACCATCTAGACTTGTTGAGTAAAGGCTTCATAGACAGTAAGTAGAGGATTGTCGAGTATTTTGTATTCCAAACTTTTATTTGGAAATCATGAGCTAGTTGAATTATATTATATTCATATGATGCTTTTTTATTTGAGTATTATTCGTTCGTTGTTGAGTATGATGTGACGATGAGGCCAAGGGATTTATTCTAGGGCTATCAATAGTCTCTGAGTGCTAGCCACGCCAAGGGTACCCTCCCGAGGCATGACAAATCTTAGAGAAATTAGTTGAAGAAAATTGATGTCGTATTGATCCACGACTTGAACTCGATAGGGTCGATTACATGCTAAAAGGTTTAAGTTCATGTAAAAACTTGTTCTTGTGATCTTGTTACCTGCTGGTACATCTGAATGTTATCTTCCTATCTCAGCTATGTTCTTATTATTTATCTTGTTGTGTTGATATCTTCTGAGACTTGTACGACACTTGCTTAATTCGTCCATTTGTACGGATTGCCCGATCACTTAACATTCTTGTGGACTTTGTCCTTCTTGTGGCTATGACTTTGTCACCATTGGCATGCCTCTTGTTCAAATCAATTGCCATCTTGATTGAGGATTTTTGGTTCATCCTAAGTATGGAAGTAGTCCATTTTATGCACGAACTAGAAAACCACTCTCAATATGGTTCTTGGTTCTCTTGATAATTAGGTTTTTACCCTTCTTGATACAAGGCTTCGGTCCTTCTTGATACTTGATTATGTTTGGTGTGACGGCATGACATACATACTGGCAAAACTTGTCATTTGAATGTCTTGTAAAAATTGGTCCAGGAACTCTTGATACTTAGATCTTTAAATATCCAACTCGATACTATTGATATATTTGTTCACTTGGTCTATTTACTGTATTCCAATTGTGTTGCCCTTTGACTTAAGAAAGGTAAATTGAGGAATCTAAGGGTTTCAACTTTTAGCTTTTACACCACTAAGCTTCATGCTTAGCAATAGTTGTTTCTATCGTAGGGAATACCCGAGATGATGCTTGAGGATGGCCATTGAAGATAAATTTTGGGAGCTATGCAGAAGATCACATTTGCATCTATATATATTGCAGTAGTTTTGGGACATGTACATGATTCTTCTGTTGCATATGTATGACTAAATTTGAAAGGCTAGTGTAAACTGTGGAACTATGGTTTGTAACTTAAAGTTTTGGCTTGTTTAGTTAAATTGGAGCCGACGAGCTTGTTTTTATTACCAGTTATTTCGAGGTTATTGTATGAAACGAAAACTAGTAAGTTGTATGTCTTTGTATTTTAACATCGACAATAATTTTTAGCGTGTACTACAATAGTATGGGCAATATATAAAAATCTCGCAAGATATTGGATTAAATTATTTTAGAAGTTGTTTATGCTATAAACTGAAACTCAAAAGCAACTAAACTACCTCTAGGACAAAATCCCGCACCTATAACTATTTTGGATTCATTATTAAATTATGATTAATGTGTTGCGTATTAAACTCTTAATATTTTAGCAATATTATGTAAGCCCAGATTGTACAGAAGTGGCATCCTCCCACGAGGGTTGCCACCCTTAAACCGTCACATGGCAAAATAACATTTGACCCCTATTAGCCTTCTACCCTAATACGTGATCTCCAGTCCTTTCAATCAAAAAATTATGTCCTCAGTAATATAAAGTTGTGTCACATCTTGTCTAATTATCTCTCTAGTACTTTTTCGGTCTACCCCTACCCCTCTGCATAACTCCTAAATTCAATTTCTTAAACCTCCTAATTGGGGCGTTGACACACCTCCTCTACACATGCCGAAACCATCTCATTGTCACTTCTCTCATCTTATCTGTCACAGAGGCCATTCTCATCTTCTCCGAAATAACTTGCTTTCGAATATTGTTACTCTTAATATGTCTATATATCCATCTCCATAACATACGTCTTCTGAACATGAGAGTTCTTGACTGGCTAGCACTCTACCCCATATAATAAGGACAATCTAACTACTACTTTGTAGTACTCGTCTTCCAGTTTAGGTGGTACCTTCTTATCACGTAGTATTCCAAAGACATACATCCATTTCATCCGTACTACCCTAATGTGAGGCATGACATCATTGTTAATATTCCCACTACTCTAGATGACAGACCCAAGATATCTAAAACTTTCTCTCTTAGGAATGGACTGAGTGTTAAACCTCACTTCTATGTCTGTTTCCACCATCACAACAACAAATTTGCACTTCAAGTATAACACCCTTTGGACTCCAGAGTTTGTCTCCAAACCTCCAATATATGTATAAGTTATACATAGGTTGAAAAGATGTACCAAACAAGATCCTAGTAATACAAAAAGCTAATGTATGCATTATTTTTTCTAATGCACGCATTATTTTTTCTAATGCACTCTACCAAACGACTCACTATTTTAATAACACCGAGAGAATTTTATTTTTACTCACTGTTTGGCTCAGAGAACAACTGATATAAAAAGCTGATGTAAGCTTGAATCCAGAACAAAAAGAAATTACAAAGTGCACTAATCTTCTAGTTTTGAAATATAGATACGTCATTAATTGCACAGAAAATGGGAAAAGGTCAAGTTACAGCAGAGTTATAGTTATCTAATATGCATTCTTCTGAGGTGAAATAGTGTCAAATGACTACCCCTGAGTCTGCAAAATTTCTTCCTCTGCTAGCTACTAAGACCAAGGCAGAGGCTCGTCACATTGCCAAGTCCATACAATGTCTTCCAATGCTGGTCTTATGTCCTTTTTCATCTTCTTGTACTCTATCGTATCTCCATTCGATTTCTTCATTTCAACAAAGAGAAAATTTGAAGTTAACTCAAAGATTTCTGCATCAATGGACAACACCCCTTTTCTTCCTTGTTCAGATCCTTCCAACTTCAATAGCCCTCCATCCTTTTTCATCACCTTCAACTTTAAATGCCTGGCTACATTCTAGCTTTGAGATGATTGTTTTTGCCGGTTGCTTTGATGTAAATATAACTTCCCTCTTTTTGTTTGTTTCTTCAAACAAGCCAGACAAGTCAAAACCTGTTGAGAAAGAGATAATATCAAATGCATTCAAGTGTGCAAGCTCTGAGTTTGCCTCTGTTGTTAAGTTTGTGTTCTCACAAACACCAAAAACTGCATCATCAACTGCTGCCTCTTCAGCATCAGCATTTAAAGGTCTCAACTGCAAGCCTTTCCTGAACCAAGAATTCTCCATTATCTTTGAAATGGAAATTCTTGTCCCAGGATTTGGATCTAATATTTTCAATATCAGCCTGCGAGCATCAGGAGGGAACCAGTTAGGACATTTGAACTCAGCCTTACCTATCTTTCTGTACATCTCCATTAAATTTGACTCATGGAAAGGGAGATATCCAGCCAAAAGGACATATAGTATCACCCCACATGACCAAATATCAGCTTTAGCACCATCATAGCCTCTCCTGTTTATCACTTCTGGTGCAACATAAGCTGGTGTTCCACATGTAGTATGAAGTAAACCATCTTCGAGTTTAGATTCTGCCAGGGCACTCGATCCAAAATCTGAAATCTTTAGATTCCCATTTTCATCAAGCAACAGATTCTCTGGTTTTAGGTCTCGGTGATAAACACCTCTACTATGACAGAAATCAATAGCACCAATCAATTGCCGAAAACACTTTCTTGCAACATCTTCCTTTAATTTACCTTTAACCACTTTGTTAAACAACTCGCCTCCTTTGACATATTCCATTACACAATAAATCTTCTTTTTGCTGGCCATCACCTCATACAGCTGCGCAATATTAGTATGCCTAAACAATCTCATGACTGAAATCTCACGTTTGATTTGATCAATCATCCCAACTTTTACAATCTTCTCCTTGTTGATGATCTTAATAGCCACATTCATGCTAGTCTTGATATCTCTCGCATGATAGACCTTAGCAAAAGTGCCTTGTCCTAATAATTTCCCTAACTCATATCTTTCCATTAGTCTACTCCCCTTACTCTCCATCTCAACTTCAACAAACCCAAGTAATTAATCAACTAACTATTTCCGCCACAGTGAAACACAATATTTATCAAGAATTGAACAACTTAATCATCTTCACTAAGATTGTGATAAGATACAATTTGACCATGAAAAAATCTAGGCAAGTTTGGCATTTGATGAGTGAATGCGGATGACGTTGGAACTAGTGGTGCAATCGCATCATGTTTATAGAATAGCTCCAATAGAGCTTCAATCTCAGAGAAAGACTTGCTAGCGCTTAAGCACATCTTTCAGCATTCCTTTGTCCTTTTAATGAACTAGAGAATACTGGAGAGGATCCTTTAACTTCAATGTTTATTTTTACCTGAATGAAATAAAAAAGAGTAACTAAGAATAGAGACACTGAAAATATCAGGATGGTGTAAAATTTCTGCCTTTTTGAGCAGAGCTAATGTACACTCAACAACAACAAAAAGAAACCAGTGAAATCTGACAACGTGGGGTCTGGGTGGGTAGATTGTATGCAAACCTTATCACAACCACTCTGAAACAGCCTTGATGTTTCCACAAGACCTCGACTCAAGCAAATCAAAGCAGTAATTAAAAAAAAAACATGACAACTAATAGAAAAGTAGTGCAGCGCATATATGCAAGGAATTGTAACAACAACAACAAGGTTTAGTCACCTAAACACAGTAAATTGCAAATGATGATAAAAAACCTGAAACCGAGGACCACAAGAATATGCTAATACTACAACTGATACGGAGCTCCATCCAGCCAAAGACATGAATGGGCTAGTAATAGGAACACATATCACCTACGTACTAACCTTTAAAAAAATGAGCGCTCATCTTATTCTGCAAACAAATCCGGCCGAGCGAGAATTTTTAATTTATGGAATTTCAATCACAATTTGCTTTTACTTGCATTCTGGATCGATTATTTATACATATTAAATTATTTTCTAAATACAAGTAGAGAATTTGAGCCAAAGTTACTTTCAACATCAATAAATTAAAAGAAAAACAGAATGCATAACTAAATCCATTTAGAGAAAACACAAGAAGGTTACTCCATAAGACCCCACCCCATTTTTTTCTTGTTGAACTTTTGAGAAGAAACTGACTTTGGAAAACCCATATCGAAATACCAAACTTTGTCCAAAATGAATAAAGCATACAGTCCATAAAACATAAGTGCAGAAAAAACAAATAGATTTTGAGGACCATATAAAATAAGTTATAAATGTAATATGGGTGAATCTGCTTTACCTTCAAATTGAAGAAATACTCGAAATCTTTTCTAAAAGAAGGCACATGTACTTTTGAAAATATGGAGGCGGACACATAATATGAGAAAATGGATGGCTTTTTATACCTGCTCTGCTCTTTGTTTACTGTTGCTAGCTGGCTGAAATTATGCACCATCAACTAGATAATCTTTAAAATTGCCAAATCATCATATCCTATGGGATTTAAATAAATATGTTTATAATTTACTTTCCATGAAATATTATAAATTAAATCATATTTTGATACAATTTTCTTTTTTGTATTTTTAGTCTATGACCATATGTTTAAAAGTATATTTTATTTCCTTAAAATATATGTCAAGTTAAAAATCAAACAACAAAATGAATTAAAAAGAGCAATAACTGCCTATCCATTTTCTCACTCACTCACTTTCTTTCTTCTTCTTTTTTTTTTTTTAAAAAAAGTCAATTTAAAAAGAATGATGTCTTTTTTTATTTAATGAAATACTAAGATTTAGTTTGAACTATTCATCTTACTCTTAATAAAATAATTTTTCTTATAAAATATTAATTTTATTTTAGATCACAAAATCTTCCTTTTTTTTTCTCTTGAACTCTATATCAGTAATTGGAATAAAGAAAATAACACATATTTCATTTGGTGACCTGATATTAGAATTTCTTTTTAACATGGTCAGCATATAAAAGATAAAGTCTTTTAAAAATTTGTGTTTAGTGAATTTTTCACGTCTAATGTTGATCAAATTAGCTGCAAAATACAGCTTAAAAAGACAAAGGGCAATATCTGAATAGTTAAATAGAATGGGCCAATGGGGAGTGTAATTGCCGCCAGATAGAGGCAAGTGGTATATAAACAAATCGATATTCGTTACTCCCTCTATCTTAAATTAATTGAATTTTTGAAGCTTTTTTTAAGGTTCAAAATAGTTGAATTTTTCAAAGTTTAAGATGAATATTTGAAACTTTTTATATATTTGTCCTTTCATTTATTGAATTTTTACATTTTCTACGAAATAATTTACACTATATATTTATAATTTTATAAAGGACAATGTGAAAAGTATGGTATAAAGTTTGTCTTTAAATGTTTTTGTATATATTATCTTACAAATTCAATTAATATGAGACAGAGGAAGTATTTATTTACCATATTGCTTTTTGTCCATTATAGCAAGATAATATTATGATATGCATGAACATAGGACAATTCTTGCCAACAACAACAATTTTATATTTTCATAAGTGAAAATCATTTACCTCTTTAATTTTATTTTAAAAAACAAATTCTCTCAATTTTGAATAATAGATATTCCGCCTTTCTTTATTCTATGCAATGTCTACTTCACCCTTAATATTTTCAATCATTCATTTATGTAATTTTATTATATATCATATGTATTTATTTTTCTTTACCTAGATATTTATCTTATTTATTTAAGTTCATTAAAATTATAAGTAGAATATATTTTTTTTATTAATTTGTCACAAAAACTAATGCTAGTTTTTATGATATTATTTAAATATTTACGTACATTTAATTTAAATATGCATGTATATATGTAGATAGATGCATATTTTCAGTTCTCTCTTATTCTCTAGACATAATATATAACTTGTCATTTATCTTGACTTCAGTTGATATTTATGTTCTCCAAATTTGAAAGTGAACAAGTAGATACTTAAATTGATATAAACTTGAACAAATAGACGCATTGGTCCTATATGAAAATTTGCATAAAATAAATTTGGACTGATTTCTATTATGTCATGTAAGATGTGTATCTACTTATTCAATTTTATATAAATTTAAGTTGTTGCTTGTACACATGAAAATTGTAGGGAATAGATGCTAGTTGATGCCATATTAAAAAATACATTTATGTATTATGCTCTTTTTTCTAATTCTCTTATTTAATAAACGACTAAGTTGAACAGCTTAGAATTCTCGTGTCTGCTTCAGCTGCCTGAAGTAGGCACGTGACTATAATGTGTCTGCTTAATTTTATGGTGTCTATTAAAATGTTTACTTAATTTACTATGTCATTTCTATTATTATTATTTTATTATTTATTCATCTACTTTGACTATGAAATTACAATAACATGTCGTTTAATTTTACGGTGGCTATTAAAGTGTCTACTAATTTTACTATGTCATTTCTATTAATTATTATTTAGTTATTTCTTCATCTGCTTCAACCATGAAATTACAATATTATCCGTAATAAATTATATTCCTTAAAAGCAACTATCGATTTATGTGTCTGTTTTAGCTGCTTGATATTATAATATTACCCTTTGATTGACTCTCAAAATTTTATATGTGCAACAGACGTTGGAACTTAGGAGTAATGTGTGTTATTTAAAAACTACTCAAAAATATTATAAATTCAAATAATTAAAAAAATTTAAACAGTATATTAAAATTATTGACTATCCAAATTTTATCTAGATCATAGAAATTAAGAAAGAAAAATAATATATATTGGGCCCGTGCAACACACGATCTTAGCCACTAGTATTTATATAAATAAATAAGTTTTAGTTGCCAACATTGAAATAATTTTTTAATTATAATTTAAAATCAATTTATGATAACCTTTTAGGATTTTGTTGTATAATATACTTCTATTTTATTTATTATTTTTATATATTTATGAAATTATTCTTACCAATTATATTTACTTGTATAAATAGACATTAAAATATTATTATTAATAATAAGTTTAATATTTGTTTATTCTACTCATTTATTTTATGATCGAATATAGCAAGAATGACACTGATTTTTGTAGA
>DF360719.1:41861-52289 GCA_000787875.1 Solanum virginianum | reverse complement strand
CTTAACGAATGTCACCTCGGACTTGGACAGATTCGACATCAGTCCTCGTCTCCGTCTAGCTAGGAAATTTAAGCTAAGCAAGAAGGTGATTCACCTGCTAGCTTCTTGAGTCCAACAAGCACCTCAATTCTCTCACTTTGTTTACTATCATGATCTCCTCAGTTTGACATAAAACCTATATACACTCGATCCTCTTAAGCATTAGATGCACATATCCCCCTCTAACATGAGATTCAAGCACATTTAAAAATGGGTGCTAATTTGACCAGACCATATCATTTTTCATTTGCATAGAACTAGTACATGTAAGATGTGGGGTGTTACACCAAAATAGCCATGTGGAGGAGGAGGATGATTAACTTGGGCACCAGTTCCTACATGGTGATAACATGTAGGTAAGAGTATGCGTTAGTACGTTTGAATGTACTAAGTATGTAGGATGCAATGCAAATTCATTTCACTAACATGTAGGTAAGAGTATGCGTTAGTACGTTTGAATGTACTAAGTATGTAGGATGCAATGCAACAAGAAATAGGCACCATAGTCAAAATGCATAATAATAGGCAACAGACATCATATAATAATATGACATGAATGACCAATGTTTAAGTAAAACATGTTTAAGTAACTTATACTCATATAGGATATCATATATGCAGAAGAGACCAAGCTAGATTTCCAAAGTACAAACTATTTGGTTGGTTGATGATGGTCTCACCCCTTCACCATGGTGGTATGGCACAAACCCCTCACATGGTTGATGATAATTTCACCTTATCACCCTAGTGGCAAAGTACAAACCCTTCACATGGTTGATGAGTACAACTCCCACCTAGATTAACAAGGTACAAACCCCCCCTCCCCCCCGACAAGGTTATTCGGGCTCTTAGTCCCCCTGGATCGAGCATGTTCTAGTGCAACACTTTATATAGATTATATCATATATATAAACTTCTTTCATCATCATAATATCAATCATATCATATCTCATGCTTTGGACCTTCAATTCCTCAAGAAACCACATCCGAACATTTTATCAAATACTTAAATGGTGTGTAATGCTAGTACAAAACCATGAAATATAATGATGAAATCATGCAAGAAAATCCATTGTAAAACCATAAATAAACACCTTGCACCACCATCAAGTAACTTACACCAAAACCCTTCATCAAAACTTACAATAGATCCAAGATTTATGGCTTCAATCAACACCTTGCAACACCATCAAGCAATATACATCAAAACCCCTCATCTAATCTTACAATAGATCCAAGATTTATAGCTCAAAACATAGCAAAACAGTCATAACTTTGCATAGCTTTAACATAGTTCATAGACATGTTCATACTAGTAAACCCAATTGTAAAATCAACTTTAAATCATTAAAATTGAGTAAAATAGAGATTAGGGCACATGGGAGAAAGAATCCAGTGGCTAAAACCCCACAAACCTTAGCTTTGAGAAAGCTCTGGATGAAGCAACATAAGGCACACACAACCTACCTTGGTGCCTAATGACACCATCTGGCTAAAACCTACATACCTTAGCTTTGAGAAAGCTCTGGATGAAGATTGAAAATGGAGGCTTGAAGCTTGAAGGAAATCCTTAATTTCGGATGAGGGTTTTGAGACTTGAATTTGGGAGTGAAAAATCTGGCTAACTATTTGAGAGGATATTAAGGAATGTTTAGGATGATATGATGGTGAAATATGGCTAAGTATAGGTAAAAACACGCTTGGGAACACTTAGGTCCAAGACCCAAAAGCCTTGGACTTAGATAAAAATCACTAGCAACAAAATAAATAGGTCCGCAAT
Source organism: Solanum virginianum (assembly GCA_000787875.1). Classification (NCBI taxonomy): domain Eukaryota; kingdom Viridiplantae; phylum Streptophyta; class Magnoliopsida; order Solanales; family Solanaceae; genus Solanum; species Solanum virginianum. Next base: position 50,470 of record DF360719.1, on the reverse strand, counting down.
GCAGTCCTATCGTGGAGGCAAAATTAAAACGTGTCCGCGATAGCTGCGTGTAGCGGCACTATTGCGGATTGATTCTGGATAAGAAAAATTATGAAAAACGAAATTCCTAATCGTTTGATCTTAAATCAAACTTAGACCTTGTCCCCTTTATTTTGACCCCCTGAACAAGAATATGAAGTCAAACTTTTGATATCACGCATGGATTTTGAGATATATGGAATTTAAAATTCCAGGCATTTCGAGGCACATTTTTGGATACTTTTTGGGGTCGTTTCAATATCTTCCCCTTGGGATCATTCGGCCCCGAATGTAAAAGAAACGTACATGAAAAGAGTGATCATAAACAAAGAACCCCAATAAGAATGCAATATTACATTTAAAACACCACTTTCAAAATATCATCATAAGTGTAAAATCATCACAAATTTGTCATCTTGAACATGAATGCATATGAATGACATAGGGGCTGAAATATTTTAAAACACCATTTTTAAAATCTCAACATAAGTGTAAAATCTTCATAAACTTGCCAACTTAAACATCAATGCATATGAATGACATAGGGGCTGAAATATAAGACTTGAAATCACATAGAAGACTTAGAATTAGTACCTTAGGCTTGAGTGGAGTGGAAAATATAGGGATACCGCTTTTGCATGTTTGCTTCGGCCTCCCATATAGCACCTTCGTCTTGTTGGTTCCTCCAAAGGACCTTAACGAATGTCACCTCCTTATTCCTCAATCTTTTCACTTACCGATCTAAAATCTTAACCGGAACGTTGGTTACTCCAAAGGACCTTAACGGATGCCACCTCCTTGTTCCTCTACCTCTTCACTTGCCTATCCAAAATCTGAATTGGAACCACCTCATAAGTCAAGTTATCCTCAACAATACCCACATCATCAAGAGGTATAATAGCATTAGGATCACCAACACATTTTCTCAACATGGAGACATGAAACACTGGGTGAACAAAATTCATTTCACTTTGCAACTTTAACTCATAAGCTACCTTGCCAACCCTATTTATCACCTCATAAGGACCAATATATCTTGGACTCAACTTTCCCTTTTTACAAAAATGAACCACACCAATTGGAGAAACTTTCAAGCAGACCCAATCACCCACTTTGAATTCAAGATCTTTCCTTCTCACATCGGCATAGCATTTTTGACGACTTTGGGCTATTTTCAACCTTTCCCTAATCATCCTAACCTTCTGAAGAGCCTCTATAATCAGATCCAGTCCCAATAAAGCCACATCTCTAACTTCAAACCAACCAACCGGTGATCTACAACATCTCCCATAAAGAGCCTCAAAAGGAGTCATAACGATGCTATAGCGGTAGATATTGTTGTATGCAAACTCAATCAAAGGAAGATGGTTATCCCAACTACCTTTAAGTTCCAAGACAAAAGCCCTAAGCATATCCTCAAGTGTTTGAATTGTTCTTTTGGCTTGGCCATCCGTTTAGGGGTGAAAGGTCGTAGTAAGGTGAGTTTTTATACCAAGACCCCTTGGAAAAGACCTCTAAAAGTGTGAAGTAAATTGTGCACCATGATCCGATATGATGGAAAAAGGCACCACATTAACCTCACTAACTCATGGATGTACAACCTTGCATACTCTTCAGCCCCATATGTGGTCTTAACCGGTAGAAGTGAGCCCCTCTTCATGCTTCCCCACCAATACACATCTCTCAAGTCTCTATACATTTTGATAGAACCAAGGTAGATAAAAGAAGAAGAATTATGGGCCTTATAAAGGATTTTTCCCCTCATACCACCAACACGAGGCACACACAACCTACTTTAGTACCTAAGGGAACCATCTCTCCCTTGGGAGAAAACCTCTACTTTGCTCCCTTTCACCAAGGCCTTCAATTAAAGCAAGGAGGAGTCAAGATCTTCCACCTCTACCCGAAAACCTCTACTTTGCCCTCTTTCACCAAGGCCTTCAATTAAAGCAAGGAGGAGTCAAGATCTTGTTTTGCTATCACCTAATCAACTAATGAAGACTTAGACCCATCAACAACAAACACACCATCATTAGCAATCTCTTCCAACCTAACCCCCAATCTAGCCAATTGATGCATGTCCCTAGCCATTTCCTTATGACCACCATCGACATGAGCTAGGCTACCCATAGACACTCTACTCAAAGCATCTGCTACCATATTTGCCTTACCCAGATGATAGTGCATACTCATATCATAGTCTTTAAGAAGTTCCAACTATCTCCTTTGCCTCAAGTTGACATCTTTTTGAGTGAAGACATATTGGAGGCTCCTATTATTGGTGAACACATCCACATGCACCCCTTACAAGTAGTGACGCAAAATCTTTAATGCAAACACAACAATGGCTAACTCTAGATCATGGTTAGGGTAGTTCCATTCATGTACCTTGAGTTGTCTAGAAGCATAAGCAATGAACTTACCATTTTTCATCAACACATAACCCAAACCAACTCGGGAAGCATCACAATACACCACAAATCCCTCAAGGCCATCCGGTAATAACAATATAAGAGCGGACACAAGCTTGCCCTTCAATCTTTGGAAGCTAGCTCCTCTTACACTCATCGGTCCACACAAACTTGACCTTCTTTTGAGTCAATTTTGTCATAGAGGAAGCAATGGAGGAGAATTCATTAACAAACCTTCTATAATTACTCGCTAGGCTAAAGAAGTTCTTAATATCTGATGGGGTCAATAGTCTAGGCCAATTTCTGATCACATCAGTTTTCTTAGGATCGACCTTAATACTATCCTTTGATACCACATGACCCAAGAATGCAACCTCCTTCAACCAAATTCACACTTGTCATATTTGGCATACAATTTCTCCTCACTCAATCTTTGAAATACAACCCTCAAATGCCCTATATACTCCTTTATACTATATGAATAGATTAATATATCATCAATGAAGACCATAACAAAGGAATCAAGGTATGGTTTGAAAACCCTATTTATTAGGTCCATGAAGATTGTCAGTGCATTGGTCAACCTAAAAGACATCACAACAAACTCATAATGCACATATCTAGTCTGGAAGGCCATCTTTGGAATATCACACTCCCTCACCCTCACTTAATAATACCAGACTGAAGATCAATCTTAGAGAAAAAACTAGCCCCTTCCAATTGGTCAAATAAATCATCAATCTTTGGAAGAGGATATTATTCTTTATAGTGACCCTATTGAATTGCCGGTAGTCAATGCACATTCTAAGTGACCCATCCTTCTTATTCACAAACAACATCGAAGCACTCCAAGGTGAATGTTTAGGCCTAATAAATCCCTTTTCCAATAAATCTTTCAATTGTTCCTTTAACTCCTTCAACTCCGCAGGGCCATACGGTAAGGGCAAATAGAAACGGGTTGAGTATCGAGAAGGAGATCTATGCCAAAATCTATCTCCCTTTCGAGAGGGATACCTGGAAGATCATTTGGTAAGACATTAAGAAACTCATTTACAACCAGAACCGACTCTATGGGAAGCACTTTAGGCCCCACATCCCTAACTCTCCCAAGATGGTAGAGAAACCCCTTAGAGATCAACTTACAGGCTTTAATGCAAGAGATGAACCTATCCTTGAACACTACATCTTGACTTTCCACTCGAGGATGGGTTCATTTGGAAATTGTAATTTGACCCTGTGGTATCTACAATCAATAGAAGCATAGTAGGCTTGCAACCAATCCATCCCAAAAATGACATCAAAATCTACCATGTCTATTTCAACAAGTTCACAAAGTAACAACTTATGCAAAATCCAAATAGGAAAACTTTTATAAAATTTCCTGGCAACAATGGAGGCACCAATTAGAAAAGATACTTCATATGACTCATGCAACAACTCAGGGTCAACATAGAGCTTTTTAGCAATAAAAAGGGTAACAAAGGAAAGAGTGGAACCCGGATCAATCAAAGCATATACATCAAAGTCAATGATTTTCAACATACCAGTAACAACATCGAGAACCACAAAAAACCCCCTTGCCTCCCATGTAGAGCATAAAACCGATTGTGCTTTGGGGCACTACCTTGAGGACCCCCTCTACTCAATGGAACCACATTTGCACCCCAGACTTTGCCACTGTTTCTTGAATAATCCACCTTCTTGTGATCAAGTTCCCCACATTCAAAGCATGCATTAGAACCTTTCAAACATGGGTCTCTATGACTCCTTCCATATTTAGGGAACACATTGTTAGGAACCACACCACCAACACCTTGAGGCCTAGGGAAGTCATTGGCAAACCCCCTATTAGTAGTATGAGAAGACCCTTGGCATTGACGAAATTTAGCACACTTTTGGAACTTACCCTCAAATCGGGCCCTCTTGCCTTTTTTCTTCCTCAATTTCTCCTCCTCCATTTGCTCAGCATAGGTCATCAATCGATATAAGTCTATGTCACTAATTAGTATAGCGGATTGACATTCTTCACTTACTAAGTCAGGGACCCCCATCACGAACTTATTCATCCTAGATCTAGGATCGGCCACCAAATGAGAAGTATACTTTGAAAGTTGATAAACTTGAGGGCATACTCCTTCACACTCAAAGCACCTTGTTTTAAGTTCATAAACTCTACCAACTTAGATTCCCTAAGCTTAAGAGGGAAAAACCGATTAAGAAAAGCCAATTTGAACTCCTCCCAAAACACCATATTACCAATTCCCTTCTCCTCCTTCCATTGGTCATACCATAATTGGGCTACCCCTTTGAGTTGGTATGCCACCAACTCTGCCTTTTGATTCGGCCCAACACCCATGATATTTAAAATCTTTTAGACCTTATCAATGAACTCTTGTGGATCTTTATCCACCTTTGACCCATAGAATACCGAAGGATTCATCCTTATGAAATCCCTTACCCTAGCTCCCAGGTTAGTAGCATGAGGGGCTTGGGCCCCTTGATTGACTTGGATTACCACAACTTGGCCAAGAATAGTGAGAGCATCCCGCAGCTCACCATTGGTACGTTGCACCTCGAGAGTTTGGGCCCCTCTTCCTTGAGTGTTAGGCATAATCTACCATAGCAAAGAACAGTTGTTATGGGGAAAACTTACCATAACTCTAGAGTATGATTTAGAACATGAAGAAGGGAAACATTTCCTAAAACGTCACATACCCTCCTATTTATAGTTATGGCGCGCTTCACAACCATAAATAGGACTCTAATATATTCTATGTGTTGGACTTTGAGGATCTATCAACCTAGTGCTTTGATACCACATTTTTCATAATGCAAACCTAGGGCCTAGACATGACACAGTGAATGGGGAACACAAAGGAACCCCAAACAAGCCTCTTAACTTGTTATTACATATCATCAATCGTGGAAGCATATAAAATATATAAAGAGTAAGAATAGGGGCGAAGGGGCTAAAGAGAAGGCTTGCATAACATCATAATAAAGAGAAAAAGAGTCAAGCACTCATATTGTAGATACATAACATATCTAACCAAAACCTCTAATACTTAGATAAGAGTAGGGGCCGAGACAAAGTAACCGATCTCACCCTCATAGTCAAAGTAGAACATAAAGAAGAGTGTCTCAATACATAATAAGAACAATATAGAGTAAGGTCCCCAAAGTGGACGACTTACCAACTAGCTTGAGTAGTACCAAACTAGCCACATGAAGGAGGAGGATGATCAACTTGGACACCGGTTCCTACATGGTGATATTATGTAGGCAAGAGTATGTTTTAGTACATTTGAATGTATTAAGTATGTAAGATACAATTCAACAAGAGATAGTCATAATAACAGGAAAACTGTATAACAATAGGCAATAGACAACATATAAAAATATGGCTTAAATGACCAATTCTCAAGTAAAACATATTTAAGTAACTCATACTCATATAGGATATCATATGTGCAGAAAAGACCAAGCTAGATTTCCAAAGTACAAATCGCTTGGTTGGTTGATGATGGTCTCACCCCATCACCCTAGTGGTATGGTACAAACCCCTCACATGGTTGATGAGTACAAACCCCCACCTCGATTATTAAGGTACAAACCCATACGATAAGGTTATATGGGCTTTGAGTCCCCCCAGATCGAGCATGGTCTAATGCAATACTCTATATAGATTATATAATATACATGAGCTTCTATTATCATCATAATATCAATCATATCATATCTTATGCTTTAGACCTTCAATTCCTCAAGAAACCAATCCGGACGTTTTATCAAACACTTAGAGGGTGTGTAATGCTAGTATAAAACCATGAAATATAGAGATAAAATCATGCAAGAAAATCAATTATAAAACTATCAATAAACACCATGCGGCATCCTCAAGAAACATACACCAAAACCCCTCATCAAATCTTATAATAGATCCAAGATTTAGGGCTCAAAACATAGCAAAATAGTCAAAACTTTATATAGCTTTAACATAGTTCATAGACATGTTCATACTAGTAAACTCAATTGTAAAATCAACTTTAAATCATAAAAATTGAGTAAAAAGGAGATTAGGGCACCATGAATGAAAGACCATAATGGCTAAAACCCATATACCTTAGCTTTGAGGAAGCTTTTGATGAAGATTGAAAATGGAGGATTGAAGCTTGAAGGAAATCCTTAGTTCCGGGTGAGGGTTTTGAGGATTGAATTTACGAGTGAAAAATATGGCTAAGTGTTTGATAGGATATTGGGGAATGTTTATGATGATATGAGGGTGAAATATGACTAAGTATAGATAAAAAAATGTTTGGGAACACTTAGGCCAAAGACCCCAAAGCCTTGGACTGAGATAAAAATCACTCGCAATAAAATAAATAGGTGCGCATCTGGTTCATGACACATACCTATTATAGATGCTAAATTAATACATGTCGGTGAAAGCTGCACATTGCGGGATGGTCAGGGATCGATTCCAAATAATAAAAATTATAAAAAATAAAATTGCTAATCGTTTGCTCTTAAATCGGGGTTAGACCCTCCTCCCCCTAATTTTGACCCCCTGAACAAGAATATGAAGTCAAATTTTTGATATCACACATGAATTTTGAGATATATGGAATTTAAAATTCAGGGCATTTCAAGGCAAATTTTAAGGCACTTTTTGGGTCTTTCATGAAATTTGAATGAGATATTTACTTAAGTCTTGGAGAGGTTTTTTTGAGGGTTTTGGGTGATATAAAATTGAAAAATGGCTAAGTATAAGTGTTTTTACGTGTAAGTGGGCATGGGTCTGTGACCCTAATGGCCTTGGCCGACATAGAAAAATTAAGGAAAAACTTGTACTAGTCTGCGTTCGATCCATATTGCGGACCTATCACAAAAAGAATAACACTAATCTACGCCCAGTCCGCATCACGGCTTGGTCGGGAATGCACAGTATTTTATGAAAATTAGTGAAATCCTCTAAAATCTAGGTTATACCTATTTTCCACTCAATTTTACCTCCTGATCAAGAATATGAAGTCGTATTTTTGATATCACGCATGGATTTTGAGATATATGAAAATTATGATTATGAAAATTTTGAAAACACATTTTAGGGCATTTCAATGGCCCTGCGCTGGCACCACCTCTCACTATACTGTAGCCTCCTCTAGGACTACCACTCATAGCCTAGGGTATGACTCTAGGTATTGGTGTTAGGGCTGGATGAACTCGCTATAATCCTAGAGCATAGGTGGAAGATGCACAATATGGATAATGTCTAGCCAAATGCCTTACCTCACCACAAATGTAACAAGTCTTAATCCCTTACCCATGAAATGGTTATCCCTAAAATCTCTACCTTTAGGTAGGGTCCACTAAATTGACTATGCTGATAGAACCTCTTTCTTTCGCTCTACCTATCATGTTTGTTACGATTCTTTATGTGCACATGATCTACCATACTAAAAAATGCCCCTCAGCTAGAACCAAGAAAGTTGTGGCCTCCTAAAGGAAATCCTCCAATCCATGAAACTGTAAACCAGAACTCAACCAAAATGTCTAAGGGGGGGATCATAGTAGTCAAAGGAAGATGTGCTAGGACTAAGGGAGGACCACCATGAACCATAGTTGGCTTAGCATGAAATGACCCTAAAAAGTGCCCGAAAATGTTCCTTAAAAGTAACTGAAATCATAATTTCCATGTATCTCAAAATTCGTGCATGATATTAAAAATCTGACTTCATATTCTTATTCAGGGGGTCAAATTGAGTGGGAAAAGGGTCTATCCCTGATTTTAGAGCGAAAGATTCACAAATTCAAATTAAAAAGTATCAATATCCAGAAGGGTTTGCACATTGCTGACGCAATGTGCCAGTGCACATTTTTGAGACAGTTTTCCATGTTCGGTCCTAGACTTTTGAGTCTTGGGCCTAATGTTCCAATACATGAAAATACCAATACTTCACTTTTTTCACCCTCATATCATTCTAAATATTCCTCAGTACTCATTCAAACACTTAGCCAAATATTTCACTTCTAAATTCAAGTCTCAAACTCATCTTGATCTGAAGGTTCTCATTCAAGCATCAAGTCTTCATCTCCAATCTTCATCAAGTTATTCTCCAAAGCTAAGGTATGTGGGTTTCTTTCATTGGTTCCTTTCACCCATGATACCCAAGCTTCATT
>DF360719.1:14246-32871 GCA_000787875.1 Solanum virginianum | reverse complement strand
AAATTTCACATACCCTTTGCAACTTATGAATTCCAAAAACATAAGAATCAAAGTTATGACATATTAACGCAAGAATACCAAGAAACAAATGCAAATCATAAACAAGCTCGAATTTGTAGAATAGAGTTTCTTCGAGGCTCGTATCATAGCCTACTTTAGCTAAGACATACAAAAAAGGAAGGTTGCTTTATGTATCTCAGACTCTCTCCAATAGAATCCAAACACAAGCTAAATCCAACTTATGCTTCAGGCTACCTAAGGTCTACAAACAAGTCATAAAATGCCAAACATTAACCAAAGACTTTTTGGGCATTAAATTCCAACTTTGTCCTTAATTCTACAGAAATTTGGGCAGCATTTCCCCTGAAAATAGGCCACCCCAAGAATTCAACTCGGCCAAATCAGTCAACAATAACAAATCTGGCCAAATCAGTCAACAACAACAACAACAACCAATCCGAAAGGCAATACAACAATAATAGCTCTTTTTTTCATTATTCAATAATATTCATAAATTCGATTCAACGGTTAACCTTTAAGCCAACATTGATGCTTATACATACAAATACTAACCCGAATCCATACCAACAATATTTAAAGACATTCTAAGTCATTCACATAATACTTCTAATAATCCAAATTTCTGCAATCTAGCCAAGAACAACCCTTAAACCCGAGAACCCCACTTGCCTTATATAAAGTCTCCAATCATGTCAAATTCGAAGCTTTTCCCCTTTCTATGACATTCCAATTCACCAAAATCTATTCAAGTATAGCATCATAATTATATAACGAACCTAACAACACTAAAATCAATTAATTCGGGTGAAAAGGGTAAAATGATCAAAAAATTTCATCACCAGAAAATACCGTCATAATCTAGAAATTTTTACATGAAAATGTTCCCCAAGTGATAAGGAATTCAGTAGCGAAAACCATTTAAAAAATGGAGCTAATATGAGGAAGAAATTGCATGTTAAATGTTTTGGAAATATTAAAACGCAGCAGCAAATCAGCAGTATTTACCTCGAACGATGCACCAAAACCAATTTCTGAAGCTCCTAAGTTGTTCTCCTCAGAAAAGTATACAACTTAGTCTTTTGAATCATTCCAATCGAATTAAAATTGAGAGAGAAATTAAAATTTAAAGTTGGGGAAAATGTGAGAAATAATCTGCATAACTTTGCAGATTTAAAGGGAAAGGAATGGGTCTACCACGTGGTAGAACCTGACTATGCCACGTCACACCACCTTAATTTTTTCAGCAATCTCTCGAACTTAAATTCGATGCTCCGATCTCATCCAAAGTTAAAAAAATACAATTTATATATGAAATTTGATTGGAAATGATATTTCGGACCCAATGCTGTAGTTGAAATTTCCAACGGAGATCGTTTTATGTCATTTCCCAATATCAAAATCTACCGATAGATCAAAAAAACACACGAAAGCCCCGGACTGAACAAAAAGTCCTCCTAGCTCAAACTCAATGCTTCGGATCCAATGGAACTATTAGAATTTGCAATTAAGGCCTCCTTGACCCAAAACCTGAGAAAACCCATTTAAGCTAGTTTCGGACCGAAAAACTCAAAATATTCTCAGAAGCTCTAAAAATTGCAGCGAAACCTTTTCTAGAGTTAGTTTAACTATACAAAATTGCTAAAATTTTCAAAATTCCAATTCGAGCTTCCGAACCCCAAATGTTGACCAAAGTCAAACTTTGGCTCCGGTAACAACTACAAATGCAACTTCTGACCCAAAATCATCATTTTAACTCCAAATTAAGTTCTGCAAGTTTTCCTAGACTAGATTTGGCATTTCGGAGCTGATGGAATTGACAAAATCATGATCCGACAATGAAAACTCAAAACGACCAGAAAACTCAAATTTTCCAACTTTCAAAAATTCCATTTTTGGTCCCAAATTTTTCTAATTGTTCCAATGCATGAAATACAGTTCCTAACAGATCCTTTGAGTCATGCCCCCATCTTAAGCCTCAATCGGTGCTAAGTCTAATCCCACGGAATACCTAAAACAATCATAGTTTAAATCATAACACGAATAACTTGTAATAGACATGATTACATGGCATGAGTAGCTCATTCACATACTTAACCCCTACATGGGCATATACCTTATACTGAGGGTAGAAAACAATACATGGACTTGACCCCTTCTAGTAGGTAATGCATTTCACATGAGGGTAAAAACTTGTAACATGCTTGACCCCTACTAGTGAGCTTAGCTTGAACATGAGGGTATAGTAGTAATAATGCTTGACCCCTCAAATAGACATAATTTTCTCACAAGAGGGTCAGATTAAAGCATAAGGCTCAGCTTGTCACTTGTAAATAGTAGAAACCTTTATGAGTTTTATACATGCTTGGGAGCCTATAATTTTCATGACAACACTTAACTTGATAATCATGCAATAATTCATCATCAACTTAAGAATCCTTGTCATGTAGTTTAGTCAAAATGGTGGGTACATGAACACATGCTCAAAATCATACAATTAGATAGTATAAGACATGAAAGAGTGAAGTTAAATCATTTTAAAGTCATACAATTTAACCCACCAACATAGTAGTAAAACCCCTATTTTTGGGTGTCATGAAATCCATCAAAAGTTCACAATGTGGCATAGTTGTCATAGTCCATATCATGCATAGCTTCAATAGTTTCATATCAGCTCATGAAATAAGAGTGTCATAATCCATCAAGAATTTATAATGTGGCATAGTTTTCCTAGTACATATCATGCATAGCTTCAATAGTTTTAAATCAGCTCATGAAATAAGATTTCAATAACAATTCATACATAATAACTCAATATTTGATAAAATCAATCATAACTCATGTTCATAATGCATAATAGAAGGTACCCATGAAGAATACAACTTAAAATCATAAAATTTTCATAAAAGAGAGGATTGGGCTCTATGGGTGGAAGGACCCTTGGATGAAGACCCACATACCTAAAACTTGGAATTCTTGAAGCAAAAGTTGTGGAAGACTTGAGACTTGACTTGGGTCCTTAAAATTCAAAGCTTGTTATTGGGATTCTTGAGATTGAATGAAGTATGGGTTGATCGAATCAACCATACTCATATCCGTTGGTAACTCCAATTTATAGGAAACCTTGCCAATTCTCCTCAAGATTCTATAGGTTCCCATAAACCTTGGGCTCAATTTCCCTTTCTTGCAAAACCGAACCACACCCTTCATGGGTGAGACCTTCAAGTAAACCCAATCATCAAGATTAAATTCAAGGTATCTCCTCCTTACATTGTAATAAGACTTTAGCCTACCTTGAGCCATCTTCAATCTCTCCCATATTAACCTCACCATAACCAAAGCTTCCATAACCAAGTCCGGTGTCACGACCCAAGCCTAGGGCCTAGACGTGACCGGCAAATGAGAAACTCGAAGGGACCCTAAACAAGCGTCATAGCATATCATTACACATCCTTGGTTGCAGAAGCAATTGAAATGACATTGAGAAATAAGCATAAGCAAGGGAATTGGGACTAAGAATAAACCTTCATATCATAACATCAAGAAACAAGAGAGTCAAGACTCATAATGTAGATACATAACATGTCCAACAATACCTCTACTACATAGATAAGAGCGGGGGCCAAGACAAGAAACTGGGCTCACTCTCATAGTCAATACATAACCAAAAGAAAGATAGGGATAATACATAGCAAGAATTCATAAGCAATGTCCCCAAAGTGGAGGACTCACCAACAAGCTTGTAGGATAATCAAACTACCCATATGGAGAGGAGGATGATCAAGCGGTGCACCAGTTCTTACATGGTGATATCATGTAGGCATAGAGTATACGTTAGTACATTTGAATATACTAAGTATGAAGGATGAAATACAACAAGTGATAGGTATCATAGGCAAAATGCATAATCATAAACAGTAGATAGCATACTAACAATATGACATGTATGAATGATGCTTGAAGTAAAATCATGCTTATATAGAACATAATACGAGTGTAAAGAGTGACCATTATAATGCAATCTAAGGCCTAGCACCCGCTCGGATAGGTGCATGAGGTACAAACCCCTTCATGAGGTTGATAAAGTACAAACCCCCCAACAAGGTTGATGGAGTACAAACCTCCCAATGGGTTGATGTGTACAAACCCCTAACAAGGTTACCCAACTGCACGCGACCCATGGAGTGCCACAGTAGGGCATCACATTGCCTATTTTTCCATTCGTTCACTAATGGCGTTTACATGAATTTATTCTATTCTAATGACCTTTTTAGACTTTCAATACTATCTTAACCTCCTCAAAAGACTCATACTTTCAAGTTAGGCTTGGTCATCCCCAACACTATAGAGATTATATTATATATATACACTCCTTTCATCATCATATATATGCATTCCCTTTCATCATCATTCTATCATCATTTTATCATCATCTCATCATCATCTTATCATCATTTCATTATCATATAGTTATTTAACTCACAATACATGCACAGACCCTTCAATTCCTTAAGAAACCATAACCGAATATTTTATCAAACACTTAGAGGGTGTGTAGTGCTAGTCTAAAACCAAGCAATTCAAGAGTAAAATCATGTAAGAAAGTTCAATGTAAAACCTTCAATAGATACTTGGTAACACCCTCAAGCAATATGCATCAAAATGCTTCCTCAAATCTCAACTAGTGTTAGTGGGTGGTTTTACATTGATGTTTCTCACATGATAATATGCATCAAAATGCTTCCTCAAATCTCACAATAGATCTTAGATTCATAGCTCAAAATATAGTAAAACAGTCACAATTTCATAAGCCCAATATAGTGTGCAGTGATTTTCATAATAAATAAGACCCATGAGTATATGATATTTAAATCATGCAAATTAGGGTAAAAGGAGGCTTGGGCATTATGGATAAAAGGAACCCATGAAAGAAACCCACATACCTTAGCTTTAGAGATGAATTTGACTAAGATTGAAGATGGAGACTTGAAGCTTGAGTGCAATCCTTATGAATCCGAAAATGGTTTTGAGACTTGAGTTTTAGAGTAAAATATTTGGCTAAGTGTTTGAGTGAATATTAGGAAATGCTTAGAATGATATAAGGGTGAAAAATGGCTAAGTATAGGTATTTTAACATTTAAAAACACTTAGGCGCAAGACTTAAAAGTCTTGGACCGCAAGAAAAATAACTGGACAGAAAATGGACATGTACGCATCGCGGACAGGATGTGAGATTGCTAATCGTTTACTCTTACATTAGGGTTAGATCTATTTCCCACTCAAAATGACCCCTTGAACAAGAACATAAAGTCAAATTTTTGATATCACGCATGAATTTTGATATATATGAAAATTATGATTTCGGGCACTTCTGAGAAACATGTTTGGGACTTTTTGGGGTCGTTACATCCGAGCCCAACATAACCATCTCCTGCCCCATCAAACCACCTAACCTGAGATCTATAATGCCTACCATATAAAGCTTCAAAAGGGGCCATGCCAATACTAGAGTAGTAACTATTGTTGTAAGCAAACTCAGCTAGTGGAAGATGTTCATCCGAACTACCCTTGAACTCTAAAACACAAGCCCTAAATGTGCCACCCTGTAACTCCATGCTCTTATGTGTATCCATATTTCAAGCCTCAATTGTGTAGGTAGGGAGTGTATTGGGGTCATGGGAGACTTCTAGTACTTACACGAGTTCAAGGCTTCCCTATGAGTTGAGTTTTGGGTGTTGGTTGATGCAAGAGTCAACTTTAAATGAGAAATAGCTTTTAGCATACTTGTAACTAGATGCCCTACAACATGTCAAATGAAAACCCTTTGCGTTAGCTTTCCAACATACCTAGTTTTACCTTATTCCAGTCGAATGAAGGAGTTATGACCATTTTTGTGAGACCCTCCTGTGCAGTGAAACCACACAGTCACCTTGACGGGAAGTAGGGCTTTGGATAGGGCATGTGAGATGTCTTAAGCTGGAAAAGACCATTTTTGGTATAAGGGATGTGACATAGCCAGTGACACGGGCCGTGTGGCTTGCCACTGACTGTGTGGCTAGTCGTGGGGTGTGTGCAAGTGAAGCTTAGTGAGTATGGGAGGAGGTTTTGGCCAAGTATTATGCCACGACCATCCACACGGGCTGCGGTAGGTCTTATGAGCCATGGTCCCTCAAATGGGGTCTCTTAGCAATATTATTCTCACCAAGTGTAACTTCATAGGCCACTACACAAATTGTGTAGCATCACACAACCCATGGAGGCTCCCATCAAAGTGACGAAGTGTGATTTTTCCAAAGTCACCGAACTTCCAAGTTTTGACAAAGTCTCACCTTAGGGGCACTGCACGCGACCCATGGAGTGCCACAGTAGGGCATCACATTGCCTATTTTTCCATTCGTTCACTAATGGCGTTTACATGAATTTATTCTATTCTAATGACCTTTTTAGACTTTCAATACTATCTTAACCTCCTCAAAAGACTCATACTTTCAACTTAAATACAATCTCAAATACTCTCCAAAGCCTCTACCAATACCCCAATACAAATCCAAGGTAACTCAAGAACAAGTTTGGATTTCAAGACCCCATTCCAAGTTTCCATTCTTTCCCAACTCAATTTCAAGAAACTCAAGGTCTAAGGTATGTGGGTTTCAACCATTGGGTCCTTTCAACTATGGTGCCCAATCTACCTTTTTATATAAATTGCATGTTTTCAAGCTAGATTATCTACGGGTATCTCTTATTATGAAAGTTGACTATAAACTATGTTGGGATTTATGACATGTTAATTGTTTAAGCATGTTTTCATCTATGAATCTAAGATCTAATATGAGATTTGAGGAGGGGTTTTGATGTATCTTGCATGAGGGTTTTAACTAGTGTTAGTGGGTGGTTTTACATTGATGTTTCTCACATGATTTCACTCTTGATGTATATGATTTAAACTAGCATTACACACCCACCAAGTGTTTGATAAAATGTCTAATTTTGAAAGATTGAGGCATTGATGATCTATTGCATGACCTATGAACTAAGTAACTTTATGATGATGAAAGGAGTGTATATATGGGCGTTAATTTTATGATAGGCATCTTTAGTGTTACAAGTTGACCATAACTAAGTTGAGGGGTTGATATC
Source organism: Solanum virginianum (assembly GCA_000787875.1). Lineage (NCBI taxonomy): Eukaryota > Viridiplantae > Streptophyta > Magnoliopsida > Solanales > Solanaceae > Solanum > Solanum virginianum. Next base: position 25,716 of record DF360719.1, on the reverse strand, counting down.
TCAAACATCTTGATGGGAGGTGGTAAACCTATTAACTAAGTTGATGGGTTGATACCTCAAATACCTTGATGGGAGGTGGTAAACCTATTAATCAAGTTGAGAAGTTGATACCTAAAACACCTTGATGGGAGATGGTAAACCCATTAACCAAGTTGAGGGGTTTATACCTCAAACACCTCCAAGGGGTGGTCTACCTTGGATTCCAAGTACTAAGTTGCTTGGTCTATGATGACAGTCTCTTCCTACATATGTAATATGTTCTATATAAGCATGTTTTTCTTCAAACATCATTTATACATGCCATGTTGCTAATATATTATCTCTTTCTTATGATTATGCATTTTGATTATGTTGTCTATCTTTTGTTGTATTGCATCCTACATACTTAGTACATTAAAATATTCTAACGCTTACTCTATACCTACATGATGTTACCTATCAGAACCGGAGCTCCTAATGATCATCTAACTCGTGGCTAGTTTTGACATCTTGAAGATAGCTTGTGGTGAGTCCTTAAGTTCGGGCACATTAGCCTTTCTCTCTCTTGATTATATTATTTCCTTATGATGAACACTTGTTACTAAAAGGGTGAGCTCGAGAAGCTTGTCTTGGCCCTCGCCCAATCTATGTTAGAGGTATTATTGGGCAAGTGATGTAATTAGGTTGAGCTTTGACTCTTTATGATTTATTCTACAAAACTCTTCTCTTAGTCTTTATCTTTAATTATATTCTCTTGATGTGGTTTACTTTGCTTTCACGATCAAGAATATGTGAATGATATGTTAAGAGGCTTGTTTAGGCACCCTTTGGGTTCTCATTCGTCGTGTCACATCTAGGCCCTACGTTCAGGTCATGACAAATTTGGTGTCAAAGCACTAGGTTGTTAATGGTCCTCAGCATCCAAATAACCACATTGATTAGTCTTATTCATAATTGTATTGTGCTCCACAACTTTGAGTAAGAGGCTGTGAGACATTTTAGAAAAATGGTTCCCTTCTTCTTGATCTATGTCATGCTATAGAAGTTAGGTAAGGATCCCACTCTAATGAATGTTTCTTGCCATTTTTAGATCATGCATAATATATGAGGAAGAAGAGCCCGTACACCCGAAGAATAATCGACTTATTGAGAGCTCCGAGATGCTTTCACCTTACTAGCTCAAGCCATGACTAATCAAATCAATCAAGGGCCCAAGCCCCTCATGCTCCTACCTCGAGATCTAGGGTGGGAGACTTTGTAAGGATGAACCCACCAGAGTTCCATGGGTTAAAAGTGGATGAAGACCCTCAAGAATTTATTGATGAGGTATACAAGGTATTGGATATCATGGGTGTTAGGTCGGAAGAATAGGCGGAGTTGGTGGCTTACCAACTCAAGGGGGTGGCTCAAATATGGTATACTCAATGGAAAACGGAGAAGGGGAATAACAATGTGATTCTATGAGAGGAGTTTAAGGAGATATTTCTCAATTGGTTCTTCCCTCTTGAGCTTAGGGAGGTAAAAATGATGGAGTTTATGAATTTGAAGCAAGGGTCAATGAGTGTGAGGGAGTATGCCCTCAAGTTCAACCAATTCTCTAAATATACTTCACATTTGGTTGCCGATACTAGGTCTAGAATGAACAAATTTATGATGGGTGTATCCAATTTGGTGAATGAGGAGTGTTGCTCCGCTATGTTAATTAGTCACATGGGCTTTTCCCACCTAATGACATATGCCAAAAAAATGAAGGGGGAGAAGTTAAAGAAAAGGAGGAGTAGTGAGGCCAACAGGGCCCGTATTGATAGTAAGTTCCAAGGTCTCAAAAGTGGTCGGTTTCATCAAGGCCAAGGGTCTACTCATGCTCCTAATTGAAGGTTTACCAATGATAACCTAAAGGTCCAAGGTGATGGTTGTGTGGCACCCAATGCTACATGTCCAAAATGTGGTAGGGCTAACAGAGACCCATGTTTGAGGGACACCAATGCTTGTTTTAGTTGTGGTGAGGCGGGCTGTAACAAGGTTGATTGTCCTCGTAATAAAAACAAGGGTGGAGATATTCATTCACAAGGTGCTAATATGGTTCCTAGGGGAAAACGTGGCCAACAAGGTGGTGCCCCAAGGCACAATCGATTCTATGCTCTTCATGGGAGGCAAGGGGTTGATGAGGTTCCCTATGTCTTCATCTTTATGTTAAAAGTCTTTGATTTTAATGTGTATGCATTGATAGACCCCAGTGCTACTCTTTCTTTAATTACCCCCTTTGTTTCCAAAAAGTTTCATGTTAAACCCGAGTTGTTGTGTGAGCCATATGATGTGTCTACTCCCGTTGGTGCATCTATTATTGCCAGAAGTGTCTATAAAAATTATCCCATTTGTATTTTGCATAAAATATTGCCATGTGACTTTGTTGAGTTGGACATGTTAGATTTTGACATTATTCTTGGGATGGGTTGGTTGCATGCATACTATGCCTCTACTGATTGTAAAACCCATAGAGTCAAATTCCAATTCCCCAATAAGCATGTCCTTGAGTGGGAGAGTCATGATGTGGTGGCGAAGGGTAGGTTTATTTCTTGCGTTAAAGTCCAAAGGTTGATATCTAAGGTTGATCTCTAAGGGGTGTATCTATCATCTATTGAGGGTTAGGGATGTGGAGTCTAAAGTACTTCCTATAGAGTCGATTTTGACAATTAATAAGTTTCTTGATATCTTCCCTAATGACCTTCTCAATGTCCCTCCCGAAAAGGAAATAGATTACGGTGTAGACCTCTTTCCTGATACTCAACCTATTTCTATTCCTGCTTACTGTATGGTCCCGGTGGAGTTGAAGGAGTTGAAAGAGAAATTAAAAGATTTGTTGGAGAAGGGTTTTATTAGGCTTAGCCAATCAACTTGGGGTGCACCGTGTTGTTTGTGAAGAAGAAGGATGGTTCTCTTAGAATGTGTATTGATTATCAGTAACTTAATAGAGTCACCATTAAGAATAAGTACCTTCTACCAATGATTGATGATCCTTTTGACCAACTTCAAGGGGCTAGTCACTTCTCTAAAATTGATCTTCTGTCCGGGTATCACCAAGTGAAGGTGAGGGAGTGTGACATTCCCAAGACGACCTTCTGGACTAGGTATGGGCACTATGAATTTGTGGTTATGTCTTTCGGGTTGACCAATGCACCGGCTATCTTCATGGATCTTATGAATAGGGTCTTCAAACCCCGCCCTGATTCATTCATTATGGTCTTTATTGATGATATTTTTATCTTTTTCCATAGTGAGGAGGACTATGTAAGTCATTTGAGGGTGATGCTACAAAGGTTGCAGGAAGAGAAGTTGTATTCCAAGTATGAAAATATGAGTTTTAGTTGCAAGAGATTGCCTTTCTAGGTCATGTGGTGCCGGGGGACTGTATTAAGGTAGATCCTAAAAAGATGAAAGTGATTAGAAATTGGCCTAGACCTTTGACCCCATTCGATATTAGAAGCTTCTTGGGCTTAGCGGGTTATTACTGGAGATTCATGAATGGGTTCTCTTCTATTTCTTTTCTTATGACTAAGTTGACCCAAAAGAAGGCGAAATTTGTGTGGACCGATGAGTGTGAAAAGAGTTTCCAAACCTTAAAGGATAAGCTTGTGTTTGCTCCTATCTTGTCTCTACAGGAAGGGCTAGAAGGGTTTGTTGTGTATTGTGACGCCTCATGAATTCATTTGGGTTGTGTTTTGATGTAAAATGGTAAGGTGATAACCTACTGTCATGGACTTAGAGCTTCACTAAGAATTCTGTGCAGCACTAGTCGATTTCCTCATGATTCTTTCACGATCTTGCAAATACTAGTAATCCTTTAACTCTTGATTGCTTTCTTAGATGACTGGTACAAATGAGTGGCCCTCCTATTTATACTACTACCTAGGGGCCAAAGCATAATTAATAATTACTTACAAGTCCCTCACTTATTTACACTTTAGTCTACACTCTAGAATTTTCTATACTATTCTACAGAGAACTAAAGACTGCAAGATATTTCTATACAATTCTAGAATCTTCCAGGATCCTCCTTCAAGCTCCACATATGTCTAGAATCTTCCACATATCTGTAAAGAGTTCTACACATCTCTAGAGTCTTCCACACATATCTAAAGGCTTCCACACATCTCTAGAGAATTCCACACTTCTCTAGAGTCTTCCAAAGAACTTCTAGAGCTATCCACAATGTTCTAGAGTCTTCCTAAAACCTCTCAAAGACTCTAGTTTCTTTTACTTGACTATAGATTCTTCCTTATTTTTAAGAGCAAGTGGCGGACTGTCACACTCTCCTCTACCTGATATTGTGACATCCTCGGTGCAATACTGTTGTTGGAACTCCTTGTCTCCACCTTCAGACTGCCGCAAGTCTTCGTGCCATCCCCTTGTGGTCTTCTCTGGAGTTCACTCCCTTTTCGTGCCTGAGCAGTACTGCTGCAGTTGGCTATCCTTTCTCCCTCTTGGCTTCCTTTGACGGCTTCTCCTCTAACAAATTTTCCTCTTAGCAGGCGTGGAACACGAGAATGGCTTTTTACCCTGGACCCCTTCCACAAGCCGCAAGGCTGATAATTGAACTTGCCCCCTGTCTTGGGCATCTACACTAAGAGCACCTTGTAGAAACCTCCCTACTCCAAGACCACGAATTGTTGGAGGTAGGGGTCAATCACCACAAGGTACTTCTAGAAAAATTCCTACCCAAGGATGATGTTAAAGAGGTCTAATGGAGTAACATGGAAGTTGGACTAGCCATGCCACTAACCCAACGCTATTTTGACTCCCTAAGCAACTCCACACACAGGAGTTATTGGTGCATTGACTGTCCTAAGTTGTGCATAACTTGGGTTATATATCAGCCCCAATTTGGCTATCGTAGACTTAGTCACGATGTTGGCCTCTGTGCCTGTGTCGACCATGACGTGAGTGGGACACCTAATTATCATGATATCTACGTATTGTGAATGGCACTCCTTTGGCTTCTCTGGTTGCCACATGATAGCTCCGCATAGCCCAATCATGCCTACCCAGGCTGTGTCCGAATCTTCCCCTGATTCAAGTGCCTTTTTCTGTGCCTTCTGCTCCTTTCGTTCCCTCAATATGGCACCAAGGCTCTTCAGTTTGGGGCACTTCTTATAACTATGAAACCCCCCACATATGTAACACTTAAGCTATTTTTTAGGTTGTGGCTTGCCCCCTCCGCTGCTTTGTTACCTAGACCTCCTGTTATCAGGCCTACCGGTGTCATGATACTTGGGATGTAGCTGCTAACCTTTGCCTTTGCCACTATCAGCCCCACCTTGGTTATGACTACCTCTCGAGTCTTCTACTCGGTCTCTATCTCAATTATCATATCAAGAGTTCATCAAAGCTTTCGCTTGGGTAATGGCCTCGTCAATGGTCCTAGCTTGTAGGAGCTCCAGCTCCATCCTTGCCCAATTCTGTAAGCCGTCCATGAAGTGGAACATCATATCATCATCTGTGAGATTGGGGATCTGGAGTGTGAGGGTAGTGATCTCCTTCACGTTGGACCTTATGGTACCCGTCTGCCTCAGCTTCTTGAACTTTCGCTTTGCCTTATAGAGAATATTGTTCTGGAAGAAGGCCTTCTTGAACTCGCCTTTGAACTGCTCCCACATGTTTATTGTGCATAGCCCCTTCCCTACTTCTGACTCCTTACATTTCAACCATAACATAGCCATCTCCATCAGATACAACATGACTGTGTTGATCTTCGTATCATCATTCCTCACCTTGTTACACTTGAAGTAATTCTCCAAGTGCCACAAGATGTTCTCCACTTTTTGCATGTCATCGACTTCTTTGAAGACAGGTGGCATGGGAGACTCAATCTTGGGCTCTCGTTCAATGACCGATGTCGCAAATCTCCTTTTCGCAATAACTTCCTCAAGTGCTTTAACTCTCGCGTTCATGGCTTCTACCATGTTCATGAACCTACCCTCCAGCGTAGCAACTCGGCACTCCAAGGAAGTGAATGCTTCTTTCGCCTCAGCCTTGACTGCTTTCTACCCATCCATGTCCTTGCAGATGTTGTTAGTTTCCTCAAGGGCGAATTCCTCCAAGGTCTTGAACTTGCCATCGAACTCGTTCAAGGGCTTGCTAAGGAATTCCACCACTTGACGGGCAACTTCTACCCTTGTCAACCACTCCATGCTAGGGGTGATATTTGCGTGCTCCTCGCCACACTCATTTTCACTCACCTCTATGGCCGAGGCTTAGTGAGTGGTAACAATGTCTCTTTGTGCGGGCTTAATCGACAATTCATCCTTCTTGGAATTCTTCTTTCCCTTTCGGGGTTTCCTTCCAATATCTGCCTTAACATTAGCGGTAGTGATAGCGTCAAAGTATCCTCTGGTTGCTATGATTTCCCTTAGTAGACCTGTTCTAATAGCACTCTATCACGAACTTAGAGCTTCGCTAAGAATTCTGTGTGGCACCAATCAATTTGCTCATGATTTTTTTACGATCCTACAAATACTAGTAAGCCTTTAACTCTTGATTGCTAAGGGAATGCTAGATTAAGAAGACAAGAGAGCTTTAGAAATTTGTAAAGCACCCACAAGAAGCTCTCTACAAATACTAGTAAGCCTTTAACTCTTGATTGCTAAGGGAATGCTAGATTAAGAAGACAAGAGAGCTTTAGAAAGAAGACTTTTTAAAACACTTGGAAGATTGCTACAACTTTCTTGGATGGCTTGTACAAATGAGTGGCCCTCCTATGTATACTACTACCTAGGGGCCAAAGAATAATTAATAATTACTTACAAGTCCCTCACTTATTTACACTTGAGTCCGCTCTCTAGAATCTTCCATACTATTCTAGAGAGAACTAAAGACTACAAGATATTTCTATATAATTCTAGAAACAAGAGAACTAGGCTGGTATAATCTTCCATACTATTCTAGAGAGAACTAAAGACTACAAGATATTTCTATATAATTCTAGAATCTTCTAAGATCCTACTTCAAGCTCCACACATGTCTAGATATACTATTCTAGAGAGAACTAAAGACTACAAGATATTTCTATACAATTCTAGAATCTTCTAGGATCCTCCTTCAAGCTCCACACATGTCTAGAATCTTCCACATATCTCTAGAGGGTTCCGCACATCTTTAGAGTCTTCCACACATCTCTAGAGTGTTCTACACATCTCTAGAGTGTTCCACCCATGTCTAGAGAATTCCATACTTCTCTAGAGTCTTCCAAGGAACTTCATGAGCTATCTATAATGTTCTAGAGTCTTCCAGAAACCTCTCCAAGACTCTAGTTTCTTCTCGTTAACTCTAGATTCTTCCTTATTTTTAAGAACAAGTGGCGGGCTGTCACACTATGCTTCTAGATAACTCAAAGTGCATGAAAAGAATTATCCTACCTATGATCTTGAATTGGCCGCTGTGGTATTTGCTTTGAAACTTTGGCGACATTATTTATATGGGGTGATGTTGATGTTTTCATCGATCATAAAAACCTCCAATATGTGTTCACCCAAAAAGATCTTAACTTAAGACAATGAAGGTGGTTAGAGATTCTTAAGAGCTATGATATAAGTGTGCATTACCAATCGGGTAAGGCTAATATTGTGGCCGATGCTTTGAGTAGGGTGTCTATGGGTAGCCTAGCTCATGTTCATGATGATGGTAAGGAGGTTATTAGGGAGGTCCATCAGTTGGTTAGATTGCGGGTTAGGTTGGAAGAGGTTGACAATGGTGAAGTAGTAGTGGTTGATGGTTCCAAATCTTTAATTATTAAGGAGGTAAAGGCAAGGCAAGATCTTGACCCCGCCTTGCTAGAGTTGAAGGCTTTAGTGAGAGATGGTAAGGTAGAGGTTTTCTCCCAAAGGTGAGATGGTGCCCTAAGGTACTAAGGTAGGTTGTGTGTTCCTAGTATGAATGACTTGAAAAAGAATCTTGATTAGGCTCATAATTCTTCCTATTCTATTCACCTCAGTTCTACGAAGATGTATAGAGATTTAAGGGACGTGTTTTTGTGGGACAGTATGAAGAGAGATATTGCTAAGTTTGTGTCCGGTTGCCATAATTGCTAACAAATCAAAGCCGAACATGAAAGGTCAGGTGGCTGTAACACCCCACACCTTACATGTACTAGTTCTATGCAAATGGAACATCATGTGGCTTGGCCAATTTAGAGACCATTTTTAAAAGTGCTTGAATCTTAAATTAGAGGGTGATGTGAATGTTTAAGATGAGTGAGTGTATATAAGTTTTAAGTCAAATTGAGGAGATTGTGGCCTTAAATGAAGTGAAGCGCTTGTAGGACTTAGGAAGCTAGTAGGTGAGTCACCTATGTGGTTTACAGAGACGAGGCCTGACACCGAATCTGTCCAAGTCCGGTAATAAATAAAGTCTGTGTTAATAGTGTAAGCTAGCAGGTGACTCACCTACTTGCTTAGCTTAAACTTGCTAGCTAGACGGAGATGAGGCCCGACACCGAATTTGTCCAAGTCTGATAATGAATAAAGTCCATGTTAAGGGTGTGACTTGAGCCAACATTTTAGCATCGTAAATGGACAATGTTTATAGCCCAAGAAGAATAGGGAAAGGCCCCAAGTACATCACAACTTATGATTTGGGCCCAAACTAAGTAAGGAGAAAGATGAAAAATGGACAGCCAAGGTCCATCAGTTTGCAACCCAATATATGCATTTTCTTTTGGCTTGTTATTACTGTTTACTTTTTGAAAGCATGTTGAATGTAGAAATCCCTTTTAATATGGATAGAAAACACATGGAGGCCCAAGTGAAAGGGAAAAATGGTACATTACTAATTTGATAAAATAACGCGTAAAATGTAAAACAAAGTCGGCAAAGAAATCTTTTAAAAGGGGTTACAAGCAGCACCTTTAAGTCATTCTTAGACATGGAAAATTTTAGCTTTCAAAAGGGTTATTTTTTATTCTTTCTTGTCTTTGTAAAGCACCCACAAGAAGCTCTTAAGGTTCTTAAAGAGGCCCTCAACCTTGAAGGTAAAGTTAAGTAGTTATAGTTGTGTATTTATTATGGGTTTTCATGAAAAACAAGAGAACTAGGCTGGTATTATTTGTGCTGAAATATTTGACAGCATGTGTTCCAAGATTGTTGTACACTTTTCTTGTCTATTTGGGAGCTTTTGTCTTCTTGGTTGGATTGATGATGTATTAAGGTTTCTATTCCTAATGAGGTTTGGTTTTGTAATGATGTAGAAAGGTTGCTGCACCATTTTTACAGTCCGCAAAAGTGAGTTCTTATATGATATCACAATTGTGTTCTTAGTACGAACTTGTCGGCTGGTAGTTGGGAATTGTTATTACATAACCTCCATCTACTTTGGGACTATTTTTAGACTATTTTAAGGCTGATTTTATATGTAGGTATGTTATATATAATTTGGTTGAAGTTAAAATAGATTTGGGATTGTTGACTTTGAACGTAGCGAGACGACGTAATGTTTTGCCGCCTACTTGTATGTTGTGTATAATTGTTATTTGTTGTAATTTATAGGCTGTGGTAAGACTATTATGGCACTAAAATAGGCTGCACATAATATGTATATGAGAATGTGTATTAGAAAATACTATTAGAAGTGGAAAGATTGAAAGAATATGCGTGGGTTAATAGTTACACGCTTGCTGCCCGTGTGTTGTTTTTATGAGATTGGGATGCCAAAATGTGTTTATTAGCTGGTGATACTATTTTATAACCTACTCTATTGTAGATAAGTATTTGGAGGAAAAGTAGGTTACTTTGAGGTAATAATGAGGTCATACAATGAGGTATGTAAGGCAACTTGATTTCGTATTACTTGGCATGAAATCTTGATTCTTACTTGGCACATAAAGGCACTTACCAACTCCAACACACTATTAACCATGTCTCCACTCTTTCACATATTCATATGCTCCCATACATAGTCACCTTCAAATCTACATACATACGTGGATTCCAAGTTACATGGGTTCTTGTTGCTAAATAAAGTTCACGAGTTATTTCATCTCGTACGCATTTCGTTATTTGTGTAACATACTCTTTTCATTATCGTATTGTCTTGTATGATTATTTACATGTCATATAGTATAACTAAAGGTGGTCTCTTATCCTTACACCAGTGCATAATTTCATTTGATTTGTTACTTCATATACAGTATTTCCTACCTTATATATTTAGTATATTATCTTGTACTGACGTCCCTTATGGGGCACCTGCATTTCATGCTGCAGGTACAGGCACTAGTAGATCTCCCCAGTAGGAGTACAGGATATCTAGTTGCTGTTACCGAGCTCCAGGTTGCTTCGGGGCTTTGTGTGTGTGTGTCTAGAGCCTATATTTTGAATTGTATAGTTAGTTGAGGCGGGTCTTATCTTGGCCCTTATATGATACTCTTCCTTATCTAGAGGCTTTGTAGACTATGTAAATTAAAGTGTGGTCATGTCTCGTACTTTAGACAACGTGGCCCCAATGGCCTAGTCATATGCATTTTCTTTTGGCTTGTTATTACTGTTTACTTTTTGAAAGCATGTTGAATGTAGAAATCCCTTTTAATATGGATAGAAAACACATGGATATAGGTTGGTTCTCCTGAGCCTTATCTGCAATGGGTGTCAATTGGCCTTAACGGGACTTTGGGCTTGACAGAAGTGGTATCAGAGCGAGTCATCCTAGGGAGTCTATTTTTTTTTCATTCTTTAGATCATGCCATAGAGCCAAGTATAATAGGTGGATTGTTTCTAATCTCCAAATTTTGTTGTACAGCAAGTATGCCAGAAAGCATGAAAAACAAAGGTAAAGGCAAGGAAGTAGAAGTGGTGGTTGGTATACCCAGTTAGGTGAGACAATGAAATAAGGCTCAAGATGAGTCTCTGTCACAGACATCTCCAACTCCTCCAGCTCCTGATGAACCAGGAAGTAGTGAAATTCCCCCAGAACCATCTATCGATGCTATTATGTAGGATCTGAGAAATGCAGTCCAACTATTGACTCATATAGTTATTGGCTAAGGTCAAAGACAGGAAGGCCCAGCTATAGGTGCAGGTGGTGCGAATAGGGAAGCTAGCACGAGGATACATGACTTTCTTAATTTGGACCCTCTCTCCTTCTCTGGGTCAGATCCTAATGAAGATCCCGAAGACTTTATTGACTAGATCTAATGCACATTAGATGTTATGCATATGAGTGGTACAGAAGCTATTGAGCTAGTAACATATAAATTGAAGGGTGTGGTTATATTGTGGTATGAAGCGTGGAAGCAATCCAAAGATATAGATGCACCTCCAACTACTTGGAAAGAGTTCAAAGAGGCCTTTCTTGATCATTACCTGCCATTAGAAATCTGAGAGGCCCGTGCAGATCAGTTCTTGAACCTCCACTAAGGGAATATGAGCATGAGGGAGTATAGCCTTTAATTTAATTCCCTGGCCAGGTATGCTCCTAATGTAGTTGCTATTATGGCAGATAGAGT
>DF360719.1:656-14178 GCA_000787875.1 Solanum virginianum | reverse complement strand
GGATAGATTGGATTCGTATCTGGTTAGAGATTGTACCATTGCCTTATTGAATAAAGACATGGATATAGTGAGGATGCAAGCTTTTGCACAGAAACTGGAGGATCAGAGGCAAATGAGAAGGACACAGGAGTTAGAAAGGGCGCAGTCCAAGAGGGCCAGGTCTACAGGGCAATTTATACCACCCTAACGTGAGGTTAGGTCTTGATTTTCTAATAAACCACCTATGTACTTATCCTCCTACTCTATAGCCAGTGCTCGACCACAACTTCAGGGGTCTAGAAGTAATTAGTTTGGGCTGAAAAGTGAAGGACAAGGTGCATGGACAATAGGATATTTAGCAGGCCAGCAAATGACTCCTAGGTATCCTTGTAAATAGTGTGGAAGAAGTCATTCAGGTATATGTCATATTGGGACAGACATTTGTTATTGGTGTGGTACGCTAGGGTATGTGATGAGAGATTGCCCGAGGAGGCGTATGGGTGATATAACACAATATACTGGGTCAGTTGTTGCATCATCATCGTCAGTTCCTCTATTAGGCAGCGGTCAACAAGCACCTACGAGTTTTAGTAGAGGTGTAAGAGGGGCAGCTAGCTCTAGCGGAGTGCAGAATTGCACTTATGCTCTGGGGAGTCGATAAAATTTGGAAGCTTCACCCGATATGGTCATAGGTACATTGTCCATCTTTTCACATAATGTATATGCATTAATTGACCCTAGTTCTACACTATCATATATTACCCCACTAGTTGTTGGGAAGCTTAAGAGAACACCCAAATTATTTAACAAGGTACACTATCCATCTTTTCACATAATGTATATGCATTAATTGACCCTAGTTCTACACTATCATACATTACCGCACTAGTTGCTGGGAAGCTTAAGAGAACACCCAAATTATTGAACAAACCATTTGAAGTGTCCACACCAACTGATGAATCTATTATGGCTAGAAGGGTTTATTATGACTGTATAGTAACTGTTTGTGATCATGACACATTGGCTGACCTTATTAAGCTAGAAATAGTGGAATTCAATGTTATAATGGGTATGGATTGGTTAGCCGGTTTACCTCCAGAACAAGAAGTAGATTTTGGTATTGACTTACTTCCAAGCATTTAACCTATTTCCATCTCTCAATATAGAATAGCCCCAAAAAAATTGCGTGAATTAAAAGAGCAGTTGAAAGACTTATTGGAGAAGGGTTTTATAAAACCTAGCGTGTCCAGCTATTTCCATCTCTCAATATAGAATAGCCCCGACAGAATTGCGTGAATTAAAGGAGCAGTTAAAAGACTTATTGGAGAAAGGTTTTATAAGACATAGTGTGTCCCCTTAGGGTGCACCAGTGTTATTTGTACATAAAAAGGATGGCACCTTTAGAATATGTATCAACTATCAACAATTGAATAGGATGAAAATTAAGAATAAATACCCCCTCCCCAGGATTGATGATTTATTTGATTAGTTACAAGGTGCCAAATACTTTTAAAAAATTGATTTGAGATCAGGTTATCACCAAGTGAGGGTAAAGGAGAAAGATATACCCAAGACAACTTTCAGGACATGCTATGGTCACTTTGAATTTTTTGTCATGCCATTTGGGCTAATGAATGCACTAGTAGTTTTTATGGATTTGATGAATAGGTATTCAAGCCATTCTTGGATGTATTTGTGATAGTATTTATAGATGATATTTTGGTATATATAAGGTCAGAAGACGTCCATGAAAATCACTTATAACAAATGTTACAAGTTCTTTGTGATCGACAGTTATATGCCAAGTTTTCTAAATGTGAATTTTCACTAAAATTAGTGGCATTCTTGGGTTATATTATGTCTGATGAAGGAAGAAGGGTTGATTCACAAAAGATAGAGGTTGTGAAAGATTGGCCAAGGCCAACAACACCCACAAAAGTTCAGAGCTTCCTAGGGTTGGCCAGTTATTTCAGAAGGTTTGTTGAAGGCTTTTGTTCTATTTCTGCACCTCTAAGAAAGTTGACACATAAAGAAACCAAGTTCCAATGGAATGAGGCATGTGAAAGGAGCTTCCAAGAGCTGAAAAATAAGCTAACTTCTGCACCTGTGCTAGTACTTCCAGAAGGTACCGAGGGTATTCCATGTATTGCGATGCTTCAGGAGTTGGCTTAGGGTGTGTACTGACACAGCATGGTAGGGGGCTAGTACTTCCAGAAGGCACCAAGGGATATGCAGTGTATTGCGATGCTTCAGGAGTTGGCTTAGGGTGTGTACTGACACAGCATGGTAGGATAATTGCTTATGCCTCTAGACTACTATGACTATATGAGAAAAACTACCCAGCATATGATCTTGAGCTCGCAGCGGTTGTGTTTGCTCTGAAAATATGGCCCTACTATTTGTATGGGGTTCACGTTGACATATATACTGATCATAAGAGTTTGTAGTACATGTTTATGCAGCAAAACCTAAATTAAAGGTAGCGAAGATGGCTAGAGTTAATAAAGGATTATGTCGTTGATATACTCTACCATAATATTTACAGCCCAAGAAGCATAGGAAAAAGGCCCAAGTACATCACAACTTAATGATTTAGGGCTAAACTAAGTAAGGAGAAAGGTGAAATATGGGCTAGGGAAAGGAAATGTGGTTACCGATGCTCTGAGTCATAAGGAAATCATGAATATTAGTGACTAGATATAAGAAACCAAGAATGGCTAAAGATCTATGACAACTAGCTAGTTTGGGAGTTTGCCTTCTTGAAGCCCTAAAAGAAAGGGTTGTTATGTATAATGCTGCGGAGTATTCATTAGTAATGGAGGTTAAAGAAAAATAGTTCGAGGATCCTATTTTACGATGGCTTAAAGACAAGGTCAGTTAGGGTACGATAAAGAGCTTTGATCTTACACCAAATGGAGTACTTTATTGCAAAAATAAATTATGTGTGCCTGATATTAATGGACTAAGAAAGAGGATAATGGAAGAAGCCCATCATTCCCAATATTCCATCCATCCAGGATCAACTAAGATGTATCATGACCTAAAGGGAATGTTTTGGTGGGGAGGCATGAGAAAGGACCTTGCAGAATTTGTGACTCAATGTCCAAATTGCCAACAAGTCAAAGTAGAGCACAAAAGGCCAGGAGGTTATATGCAATATATAGAGCTTCCAACATGGAAGTGGGATATAATTGATATGGATTTTGTTATTGGGTTGTCTAGCTCATTTAAGAAGTTTGACTCCATATGGGTAATAGTTGATAGACTTACAAAGTCAGCACACTTCTTGCTAGTTAAGAGTTTCACATGTTCATATACTCCCTAAGAAGTTTGACTCCATATGGGTAATAGTTGATAGACTTACAAAGTCAGCACACTTCTTGCTAGTTAAGAGTGTGTATACAGTTAAAGAGTATGCCAAGCTATGCCTCAAAGAGATAGTCAGGCTACATGGAGTCCCAATCTCCATTATATCTGATCGAGGAGCTCAATTCACTGCAAAGTTTTGGAAGTCCTTCCAAAAGAGTTTAGGGACAAAAAGTGAATTTGAGTACAAATTTCCACCCTTAGACAGACAGTCAAGTAGAACACAATATTTAAACACTTGAAGATATGTTGTGAGCTTGTGCGTTGGACTTTAAAGGTAGTTGGGTGGATCATTTGCCACTTATTGTATTTGCCTATAATAATAGCTACCACTTGAGTATCAATATGGCACCATATGAAGCTTTGCATGGAAAGAAATGTAGGTTGCTAATTGGATGGTTTGAAGTGGGTGAAACCACCTTGCTTGGGCCAGATCTAGTACAACAAGCCATGAAAAAAGTTAGGGTAATACAACAGTAGCGAGAAACAGCCCAACATTATCACAAATCATATGCGGATGTTAGAAGGAGAGGACTGAAATTTTCAGTAGGGGATTGGGTATTCTTAAAGGTATCTCCACTAAAAGAAGTTATGAGAATTGGTAAGAAAGGAAAACTGAGCCCACGTTACATAAGGCCATATAAAATTATTAAGAAGTTAGGGCAAGTTGCATATTAATTGGAGCTACCCCAAGAGCTTTCAATAGTTCATCTAGTTTTTCATGTCTCAATGCTTAGAAAATGCATAGGTGACCCATCCCGTATCACTCCTATTGAAGATGTGCAAGTTACAAAAGATCTCACCTATGAAGAGGTACATGTTGCTATTCTAGATCGTCAAGTTAAGATGCTAAGGAATAAAGAAATAGCTTCAATAAAAGTACTTTAGAGGAACCAACAGGCAGAAGAGATAACATGGGAGGCTGAGGACGCGATGAAATCAAAATACCCTTACTTATTTGAAGCTAAAGAGGAAGTGCAATAGGCAGAGTTGGGGCATTAATAGGTATGTGTGTTCGAGTACTTGTTGTGTTGTCAAAAGTTTATTTTAGTAAAGGTTTAAACTTGGTTAAGTTATCCAATTATGCTAACATTTGAGGATGGATGTTCCTAAGGGGGGAGGACGTAACACCCACACCTTACATGTATTAGTTCTATGCAAATGGAAAATGATGTGGCTTGGCCAATTAAGTGACCATTTTTAAAAGTGCTTGAATCTTAAATTAGAGGGCGATGTGTACATCTAACATTTAAGATGAGTGAGTGTATATAAGTTTTAAGTCAAATTCAGGAGATCATGGCCTTAAACAAAGTGAAATAAGTGAGGTGCTTGTAGGACTTAGGAAGCTAGCAGGTGAGTCACCTACTTACTTAGCTTAAACTTGCTAGCTAGACAAAAATTAGGCCCGATATCAAATTTGTCCAAGTCCGATAATGAGTAAAGTTCAGGTTAAGGGAGTGACTTGAGCCCACATTTTAGCATCTTAAATGGACAATATTTACAGCCCAAGAAGCATAGGAAAAAGGCCCAAGTACATCACAACTTAATGATTTAGGGCTAAACTAAGTAAGGAGAAAGGTGAAATATGGGTAGCCAAGGCCCATCAGTTTGCAACCCAATAAGGCCCAAGTGAAAGGGAAAAAATGTTACATTACTAACTTGATAAAATAAGGCCTAAAATGTAAAAAAAGTCGGCCATGGAAATCCTTTAAAAGGGGTTACATGCAGCACTTTTAAGTCAGTCTTAGGACTTGGAAAATTTCAGCTTTCACAAGGGTTATTTGTTATTCTTTCTTGACTTTGTAAAGCAGCCACAAGGGTTAATAGTTACATGTTTTCTGCCCGTGTGTTATTTTTATGAGATTGGGCTACCAAAATGTATTTATTAGCTGCTGATACTAGTTTTATAACCTACTTTACTGTAGATAAGTATTTAGAGGAAAAGGAGGTCACTTCGAGGTAATAACAAGGTCATAAAATGAGGTATGTAAGGCTACTCGATTTTGTACTACTTGGTATGAAATCTAGATTCTTCCTTGGCATATAAAGGATGACTACCAAAAGAATCATCTCAAAGGTAATTGAAAGATAAAGTAAAGTATGCTACTTATTGATGGATGGTAACCCAAGGGGTGGAAGAATCACCTAGCCAGGGTCAATCCCATTATGGGGGGTAGCCCTAGGGAGAAACAAAAAGCCTAGTAGGGGTCGATCCTGATATAGATTATATCTGATCGAGGAGCTCAATTCACTGGAAAATTTTGGAAGTTGGGTCGAATGAATAAATGGATAGGCCTGATATAGATTTACCATTGATCAGCTGGTCATTTGTATTACATATTGTGCACAGATTATACAACAAAGGTAAAGTAATAAAAAGAACATAAAGTATATGATTCCATAGTATAACTAAAGGTGGTCTCTTATCCTTACATCAGTGTATAATTTAATTTTATTTGTTACTTTATATACAGTATTTCCAGCCTTACATATTCATTATATTATCTCGTACTGACATCTCTTACGAGGGACTTGCATTTCATGTTGCAGGTACAGGCATTAGTAGATCTCCCCATTAGGAGTACAGGATATTCAGCTACTGTTATCGAGCTCCAAGTTGCTTTGGGGCTTTGTGTGTGTGTGTCTAGAGCCTATATTTTTGTATTGTATAGTTAGTCGTGGCGAGGCCTATCCTGACCTTTATCAGATACTTTTCCTTATCTAGAGGCTTTGTAGACTATGTAAATTAAAGTGTGGTACTGTCTCATACTTTAGATGATGTGGCACCAACAGCTTAGTCATATGCATTTCCTTTTGGCTTATTATTATTGTTTACTTTCTTGAAAGTATGTTGAATGTAGAAATCCCTTATAATATGTATACAGGTTGGTTCTCCCAAGCCTTATCGGCAATGGGTGCCAGTCCATCTTAATGGGACTTTGGGCGTGACCATGGCCTAGCCCAATACATAGACATTCCTACTTGGAAGTAGGAGGAAATTAACATGGATTTTGTGGTTGGATTACCTAAGACTATAAAGGGTTTTGATCTTATTTGGGTTGTGGTTGATAGGATGGCAAAGTCGGCTCATTTCCTACTGGTTAAGACTATATATAGTATCGAAGACTATGCTAGATTGTACATCCATGAGTTGGTGCAATTGCATAGGGTGCCTTTGTCTATCATATCGGATCGTGGTGCTCAATTTGCTTCACATTTTGGAGGTCTTTCCAAAGATGTCTTGGTACCAAAGTTAAGCTTAGTACAGTCTTTCACCCTTAAATGGATGGCCAAGCCAAAAGAACTATCCAAACTCTTGAGGATGTGCTTTGAGCTTGTGTATTAGAGAAACTTACTACGACTTTTCATCCTCAAACGGATGGCCAAGCCAAAAGGACTATCTAAACTCTTGAGGATATGCTTAGGGTTTGTATATTGAAGTTTAAGGGTAGTTGGGATGACCATCTTCCATTGATTGAGTTTTCTTATAATAATAGTTATCATTCAAGCATTGGTATGGCTCCATTTGAGGCTCTTTATGGAAGGCATTGTAGATCCTTGGTTGGATGGTTTGAGGTGGAGCAGATGGCCTTGTTAGGTCCGGATTTAGTTATAGAAGCCATCGAGAAAGTGAGGATAATTAGGGAGAGATTGAAAACTCCCCAATGTCGACAAAATACCTATGCCAATGTGAAGAGAAGGGATCTTGAATTCAAAGCTGGTGATTAAGTCTATTTGAAGGTCTCACCCATGAAGGGTATGGTCCGGTTTGGCAAAAAGGGTAAGTTGATCCCTAGATTTTTGGGTCCTGTTTAGAGTGTTGAGAAGGATTTGTAAGGTAGCCTAAAAGTTAGAGTTTCCTAATGACATGCATATGGTACATCCAGTCTTTTACGTGTCTATGTTGAGGAAGTGTGTGGGTGACCCTAGTTCTATTGTGCCTCTAGATGTTATGGGTGTTGTCGAAGACAAATTGACTTATGAAGAGGCCCCGGTAGAAATCTTTATAGACAAGTGAAGAGGTTGAGAAACAAGGATGTAGCTTTCGTTAAGGTCCTTTAGAGGAATCAATAAGCTGAAAGTGCTACATGGGAAGCCAAGGCAGACATGCAAAGGCGATATCAATATCTTTTCCACTCTACTCAAGCCTAAGGTACTAAATTAAGTCTCCCTATATGATTTCAAGTATTAAGCTTCGGACTTTATGTCATTTGCATGCATTCATGCATATGTTGACAAGTTTATGGTGATCTTTGATGTTAATGTTGAGATTTTGTTTAAAAAATGATGTTTGAGTGCATTTGTTTCATATATGTTGGGCCAAAATCTTCATGTTTATTTTCCTTGTCTATGTTTCTATGACATTCGGGAATGAATATTCCCAAGGGGGAGTTATTATGACACCCCTAACTCCATGCTCTTATGTATCCATGTTTCAAGCCTCATTGGTGTAGGTGGGGATTGTATTGGGGCGTGGGAGACTTCTAGTACTTAGACGTGTTCAAGGCTTCCCTATGAGTTGATTTTTAGGTGTTGATTTAGCCAAGGGTCAACTTTAAATGAGCATAACTTTTAGAATACTTGGAACTGGAAGCTCTACAACATTTAAAATGAAATCCCTTTGAGTTAGCTTTTAAACGCACTTGGTTTCACCTCATTCTGAGGTCGAATGAAGGCGTTATGACCGTTTCAATGAGAACCTCCCATACAGTGAAACTAGACGGGCATCTTTACGGGCAGTGGGACTTTGGACGGGGCATGTGGGCTATCTTGAGCAGGAAAAGACCATTTTTGGTCTAACGCATATGACACAGCTAGTGGCACGAGTTGTGTGGCTAGCCGTGGGATGTGTGCACGTGAAACTTAGTGAGCATGGGAGGAGTTTTTGGCCAAGTATTGTGCCACGGCCATCCACATGGGCCGTGGTAGGTCTCACGAGCCATGGTCCTTGGTGTGGGGTCTCTTGGAAATATGTTTCTCACCAAGTTTAACTCCACGGGCTACTACATGGACCGTGTAGCATCACATGGCCCATGGAGGCTCCCGTCAAAGTGACGAAATGTGATTTTTCCAAAGTAGCCCAACTTCCAATTTTTGACAAAGTCTCACCTCACAGGCACTCCACATGACCCATGGAATGCCACACAACCCGTGTGGGCCTCAGTGGGGCATCACTTTGCCAATTTTTCCATCCATTCACTAATGGCATTTTCATGAATTTAATCCATTCTAATGACCTTTTTAGACTTCCAATGCTATCTTAACCTCCGCCAAAAGACTTAAACCCTATTCCAGAGGATTAAACTCATTACTTTCAACTTGAATATACTCTCAAATCCTCTCAAAAGCCTCTACCAATACCCCAATACAAATTCAAGGAAACTCAAGAACAAGTTTAGGTTTAAAGACCCCATTCTAAGCTTCTATTCTTTCCCAATTCAATTTCAAGAGACTCAAGGTCTAAGGTATATAGGTTTCAACCATTGGGTCCTTTCGCCCATGGTTCCCAACCTCCCTTTTTATATAAGGAGTTCTAACCACCTTCTTTACCTCAAGTTAAGATCTTTTTGTGTGAACACATATTGGAGAATCTTATGGTCGGTAAATACCTCTTCATGAACCCCATACAAATAATGATGACATATTTTCAAAGCAAACACCATGGCCGCTAATTCAAGGTCATGGGTGGGACAATTACACTCATACACCTTTAGTTGCCTAGAGGCATATGCTATAACCTTGCCATTTTGCATCAACGCACACTTTAAGCCAATCCTTGAAGCATCACAATAAACCACAAACCCTTCTAGCCCTTCCGGAAAAGCCAAAATAGGAGCAAAAATAAGCTTGTCTTTCACAGTTTGAAAATGCCTTTCACATTCATCGAGTCTAAACAAATTTTGTCTTCTTTTGGGTCAATTTCGTCAAAGGGGAAGCAAGTAAAGAGAAACTGTTCACAAACCTTCAGTAGTACTCTGCTAATCCAAAGAAACTCCTAATATCCATTGGAGTCAAGGGTCTAGGCCAATTCCTTATCACCTCCCTCTTCTTAGGATTCTCTTTAATCCTATCACCCGATACTACATGCCCTAGGAATGCAACCTCTTTCAACCAAAATTCACACTTATCATATTTGGTAAACAATGTCTCAACCTTAAAAAATTGCAGCATCACCTTGAAATGATTCACATGCTCTTCTTCACTCCGGGACTATGAAGACCATCACAAATATGTCAAGGTAGGATTTAAAGTGTTACAACCCCAAAAAGTGCCCAAAAATGTGCCTAAAAAATGTTCGGAATGAATTTGGAGGATTCAACAAGTTGGGGTGCTACTTGGGAGGCCGAAATAGACATGCAAAAGTGATATTATTACCTTTTCCACTCCACTTAAGCCTAAATTCGTGCATGATATCAAAAATTCAACTTCATATTCTTGTTCAGGGGGTCAAATTAATGGGGAAAAGTGTCTGACCTCGATTTTAGAGCAACCGTATCAAAATTTAAAATTCCCAAAATGTGGTTTTTCTAGAGAGCTTTTTACGCCCCAGGTGCGACGCACCAAGGGTGTGCACCTATATAAAATTTGGTCTCGTTATGACTTTAGTTCAATACTTTTAAGTCTTGAGCCTAAGTGTTCCCAAATGTGAAGATACCTATACTTAGCGATTTTTCATCCTCATGATCTTGAATTGGCTGTCATAGTATTTGCTTTGAAAATTTGGTGATATTATTTGTATGGGGTGTATGTTGATGTGTTCACCGATCATAGGAGCCTCCAATATGTCTTCACTCAAAAAGATCTCCACTTGGGGCAAAGAAAGTGGCTAGAACTTCTTAAAGACTATGATATAAGTGTGCATTATCTTCTGGGTAAGGCAAATATGGTGGTGAATACCTAAGGTATGGTGTCCATGGGTAGCCTAGCTCATGTTGATGGTGGTGAGAAGTAGATAGCTAGAGAAGTGCATTGGTTAGCTAGGTTGGGGGGTTAGATTGGAGGAGGTTGGTAATTGTGATGTTATTGTTGTGGAAGGGTCTAGGTCTTCTTTAGTTGATGAGGTGATTAGAAAATAAGATCTTGATCCCTCCTTGTTAGAGTTGAAGGCCTTGGTGAAAGAGGGCAAGGTAGAAGTTTTCTCCCAAGGGGGAGATGGTGCCCTTAGGTACTAAGGTAGGTTGTGTGTACCGTATGACGGGTTGATAGAAAAGATCCTTGATGAGGCCCATAACTCTTCTTATTCTATCCACCCTGGTTCCACCAAAATGCATAGGGATTTGAGATAGGAGTATTGGTGGGGAGGCATGAAAAGGGACATTATCAAATTCGTTTTTGGTTATCATAGCTGTCAACAAGTCAAAACCGAGCATCAAAGACCAGGTGGCCTAACCCAAATACATAGAGATTCTGACTTGGAAGTGAGAAGTGATTAATATGGATTTTGTGGTTGGACTGCCTAATACTAGAAAAGGTTTTGATTCCATTTGGGTTGTGGTTGATAAGATGATGAAATCAACTTGCTTACTATCAGTTAAGACTACATATGAGGCTAAAGAGTATGCAAGGTTGTACATTCATGACTTGGTAAGGTTGCATGGGGTTCCTTTGTCCTTTATATCGGATCGTGGAGCTCAATTTACTTAGCACTTTTGGTGATCTTTCCAAAGGGGTCTTGGTACTAGAATTAAGCTTTCTACAGCCTTCCACCCTTAAATGGATGGCCAAGCCAAAAGAACCATCCAAACCCTTGAGGATATGCTTAGAGAATATATGTTGGAGCTTAAAGGTAGTTGGGACGATCATCTTCCGTTGATTGAGTTTGCCTACAATAGTAGCTAACATTCTAGCATTGGTATGGCTCCTTTTGAGGATCTCTATAATATACATTGTAGATCACCAGTTGGGTGGTTTGAGGTTGTTAAGGTGGCCTTGTTAGGACCAGATCTGGTTAAGGAGGCTCTTGACAAGGTTAGGGTGATTAGAGAAAGGTTGAAGATGGCCCAAAGTCTCCAAAAGTCCTATGCCGATGTGAGAAAATGAGATCTTGAAGTTTGAGTTGGTGATTGGGTTTATTTGAAAGTGTCACCCATAAAGAGTATGGTCCATTTTGGTAAGAAGGGTAAGTTGAGCCCAAGATATATAGGTCCTTACAGGGTGATAAGAAGGTTGGCAAGGTGGCTTATGAGTTGGAATTGCCTAGAGAAATGGATTTGGTTCATATGGTATTTCACGTGTCTATGTTGAGGGAATGTGTGGGTGATCAAGAATGCTATTATGCCTCTTGATTTTGTGGGTGTGGGTGAAGATCATTTGACATATAAAGAGGATTCGGTTCAGATTTTGGATAGGCAAGTGAAGAAATTGAGAAACAAAGAGGTGGCTTCCGTTAAGGTCCTTTGGAGGATTCAACAAGTTGGGGTGCTACTTGGGAGGCCGAAATAGACATGCAAAAGTGATATTATTACCTTTTCCACTCCACTTAAGCCTAAGGTATTGATCTAAGTCCTTTATATGATCTCAAGTCTTAAGTTCAGCCCTTATGTCATTTCATATGTTCATGTTTAAATCGACAAGTTCATGATGATTTTACACTTACGATGAGATTTTTGAAATGATGTTTAAGTACATTGTTGCATCTCTATGTGGGCTAAAATTATCATGTTTATGTCTCGTTGACATTCAGGGATGAATGTTCCCAAGGGGGAGATATTGTAACGATCCCAAAAAGTGCTCGAAAATATGCCTCGAAAATGCTCGAAATTGTAATTTCCATATATCTCAAAATTTGTGTGTGATATTGAAAATCCAACTTCATATTCTTATTCATGGGGTCAAATTTAGGGGGAAAAAAGGTCTAACCCCGATTTTAGAGTAACCATATCAAAATACGAAATTCCCAACATACAATTTCCAGAGTACTTTTCGCGCCCCTGGCAAGACATGCCAAGGGCGCGCACCTGTGTTAAATTTGGTAGAAGTGCATTGGTTAGCTAGGTTGGGGGGTTAGATTGGAGGAGGTTGGTAATTGTGCCAAGGCCGCGCACCTGTGTTAAATTTGGTCTAGTTTTGACTTCGGTCCAAGACTTTTAAGTCTTGGGCCTAAGTGTTCCCAAACGTGAAGATACCTATACTTAGCCATTTTTTACCCTCATATCATTCTAAACATTCCCCTATATTCATTCAAACACATTTTCAAATATTTTACTCCTAAACTCAAGTCTCAAAACCATTTCCGAATTCATAAGGATTGCACTCAAGCTTCAAGTCTCCATCTTCAATCTTCATCAAATACATCTCCACTACCAAGATAACTCAAGTCTCAAAACCATTTCCGAATTCATAAGGATTGCACTCAAGCTTCAAGTCTCCATCTTCAATCTTCATCAAATACATCTCCAAAGCTAAGGTATGTGGGTTTCTTTCATGGGTTCTTTTCACCTATGATGTCCAAGCCTCCTTTTACCCTAATTTGCATGATTTAAAGATAATTTACTCATGGGTCTTACTTATCATGAAAATCACTGCATACTATGTTGGACTTATGAAATTGTGACTGTTTTACTATATTTTGAGCTATGAATCTAAGATCTATTATAGGATTTGATGAAGAGTTTCGATATACCAAGTATCTATTGATGGTTTTACAATGAATTTTCTAGCATGATTTCACTCTTGAATTGCATGGTTTTACACTAGCACTACTACACCCTCTAAGTGTTTGATAAAATGTCCGATTATGGTTTCTTAAGGAATTGAAGGGGCTATGCATGTCTTGTGAGTTTAATAATAATAAGATGATAAAATAATGTTGAAATGATAATGAAATGATGGCAAAATGATGATGAAAGGGAATGTATGTATATGATGATGAAAGGAGTGTATATATATATATGATATTATCTCTATAATGTTGGGGATGACCAAGCCTAGCTCGGAGGGTTGTATGCCAGAGTAACCTTGTTGAGGGGTTAGTACCTCGATCACCTAATTCGAGGGGTGGTAGCCTCGGGTAACTTTGTTGGGGGTTTGTACACATCAACCTTGTTGGGGGGTTGTACCCATCTGTAACACCCCACATATATATATACATACACCTCTCCTTGATTTTATATATACATATATGTGCAAGAGGGAATACAAAACATTACTTCTTCTTGAACACTTAGAAAAAATGAAG
>DF360720.1:72116-83737 GCA_000787875.1 Solanum virginianum | reverse complement strand
ACAAATAGAGTAATTTAAATTAAAAAAAGTAAATGTTCCTCTTAATTTTGATAGTGAACTTTTATATCGCTATAAATTAAGTAATTAATCAATTTGTGGGATGTTCTCGATATTTGGATGATCATATAAAGGAAAAAATTTGAAGTTGGCTTTAGTGGAACTTTTTCGATACTTGAATGACCATATAATTAAGAAAATTGAAAAAGTGAGTTTTGTGAGGTTTTATCCATACATGGATAACCATAAGGAATAAAATTTCAAAAGTGACTTTAACGGGATCTTCCCAAAAATTGAACAATCATATACCGAAAAAAATGACTTTAATAATATTCTCTCAATATCTAATTAAATGACCCTATATATATATGTGTGTGTTTTTTATTCATATATATAGGGAATTAACTTAATCTTAGACATATTTCAATAAAGGAATATCATTTAATTATTCATCCCTAATTCCCTATATAAACCACTAAACTAGAAAAAGATTATTCCAAAGAAATTTAAAACCAGTTGCATCAAAAGCTTTCATATTTTACTCATTTTTGTAACACCCCTCATGTGCTTCGGAAAAACCGTATATTGTAATTCTTGCATATCTCATCCTAAAGATTTCATTTCACTTGAAATTTGGTAACCAAATTCCAATTGAAATGAAATCTTTAGGATAATTATGTGGGAAAAAGGTAGCCCTCGATTTTTAGAAGACCCGTAGCGAAAAATTATTTTCGCTACGGGGATCATTTTCAGTGGCCCTGCAAGTACGACTAGGCCATGACGAGCCTAGGTCGTGGAGCTATGTAAATGGCTTCCCACGACTGGTCCGCATCGCGCCTGCGGTGCGGACCAGTGCTAATTTTTTCCTAGTTTTCTTGTTTAATTCAAGAGCATTTGGGTAATAACCCAATGCCCATTTAAACATGAATACCTCTACACTTAGCCATTTCTCACCTTCAAACTCTCAAGAAACACTCTCAAGACCCTCTCTATACACTATAAAACCCTCCATTCAATCTCAATAATTTCAAGAGCACACTTTGGATTTCAAGGACCCAATGAAGCCTCAAGTGTTCCTCAACTCAATTTCAAGAAATCTCAAGGATTAAGGTATGTGGGTTTCATTCGTGGGTACCTTTCACCCATGAAGCCAAACCTCTCTTCTTTATCAAATTTCATGTTTTTAATGTTGAATATTTCATGGGTAAACGTTATTATGCATTAAAAGTATGATTGGAATGGGGTTTTCAAGCATTGATTTATTATGCATGAACATCTATTAAAACTATTTCAATGAATTGATTTGTGCTTATTAAGGCTATACATAACATGAATTATGAGACTATGAATGATGATGAATTTTAAGATGGATTTCATGACACCCAAAAAAATAAGGGTTTCACTACTATGATTGATAGGTTGATTTGCATGGTTCTAAAATGGTTGATTTTACTCTCTTATATTTATTACTCTATAAATTGCATGATTTTGAACAAGTATCCATGTGTCGACCAAGTGTTTGACTAAATTACATAGCAAGGACTCTCAAGTTGTTGATGAACTATTGTATGATTTGCAAGTCAAGTGTTTTCATGATAATTATGGGCTCCCAAGCATGTATTAAACCCATGAAACGTATCCATGATTTTACAAGTGACAAGTTGAGCCTTATTCTATAACTCTACCCTCTTGTGAGCAAATTATATATATTTGAGGAGTCAAGCATGATTACTATTTTACCCTCATATTTAAGTTAAGCTCACTAATAGGGGTCAAGCATGTTACAAGTTTCTATCCTCATGTGAAATGCAATGCCTACTAGAAGGGGCCAAGTCCATGTTTTATTTTCTACCCTCTAGTACAAAGTATATGCCCATGTAGGGTCAAGTATGTGAATGAGCTACTCATGCCATGTTATCATATCTTTACAAGTTACTTATATTATGATTAATTCTATGATTATTTCAAGTATTCCGCGGGATTAAACACCGATTGAGGCTTAAGATGGGGGCTCAAAGCAAGGGGTCCTTATATAAAGTCTTTAGTGTCTAAACTATGTGCCACCATAGGATTATATTATTTCCCTAAAAGGGCTTTTACCAAGTGGATCCATCTGTTCATGTTTCCCCTCAAGCGGTGTTAAGTATGGTTTACCTTAGCAAGTAGACCACACCTTTTCGAGGGGGTGTCATGCTTCAGAATTCCAAGTAGTAGCCACTTGGTCTTATATGTTAGTTAAGGTCTACTCCCACATACATATGTTATATTATGCAAGTTGAATGTTTTACATCCATGTTTTATTACAAGCATTGATCATACATGTCATATTGAGGTTATATCCATTGTCTATATTTATACATATTAAATATTATGGCTTATGTCTTTGTTACATTGCACCTCGCATACTTAGTACATTCCATGTAACACCTCGTAAAATTATCAAAATGACCCTAGAACGTAATCACGCACATAACACGTCTTCTCAAGCTTCGATGGAAAATCTGAGATCAGATTTGCGATTAGTGCAAAAAATTGAATGGGAAAATAGTCTCAACTCGATTTTGGAGCAACCGTGTCAAAAAATAATTTTTGCAATTTTAACTCGAGACAGTGTCAAATGTGCACCCAGGGCGCGACAAGCCTGGGGCGCGGATCAATACTTATCTTTTTTTCAAAAACTTTTGGAGAAAATTACACTGGTCCCTCCCCTGGTGTCTCACGGACCAGTGCATTTTTAGTGACAATTTTTCTTTTAAATTTGAGAAGAGCCTTTTGGTCATTTCTCACCCTATCCTAAGTTCCAAAAATGTGTCTAAAGGTTATTTTATTCGTATTAAGGGTTTCAAAACCCATTTTTCTTAACTCTTATGTGAAAAATTCTTGAGAGAAAAAAATAAGAAGCGCTTGAGGATTTTAAGGTTGAGGGTCAAGTTCTTGAACAAGATTAAGATCACCTTTACCCATGTATATAAGGCTAACTTAAAATATGAATTTGTTCATCCATGTGCCCAAATCTTGATGTAGATAAGTAGGTGTATGTCTTGAGTTCATGTATGTAATTTACTTGAGTAATTTTCAAAAATCTATATCTATATTATGTTTGCTTGTATTGATGGCCATCACAAAACTAATTTAATGCAATAATGATTTTCTGTTAATTATTCCTTACAACTTGATTTACTATACAATTGAATTATTATGGATTACTTCGTATAACTCCTTATGTTACTTTGTTAAAGATTGTAAGAATGAACTTAGGAAAAATGGGTCTAGAGCCTTGATGTTATGAATGTGCTTATGAGTGTACGATTGTAGCTATGGTTTGGTGAATGTTGATGATGATGTTGAGGAAATTTACATTTCCTGGAGTCTTAGGGGTATCTAATCCATCCTAAAAGGATGTTCCTACTTTTCTTGAGTTGATGATGGATGAGATGAATTGATGTTTTATGTCCAAAAAAGACTAAATGATGAGAAATCTTGATGTTTGATGTTTATAAGCAAGCTGAGTCCTGGGAGAAGTATCAAGCACTGAACTGAATCAGAGTGAGTCCCACTCGCACTCTTTAACTATGTGGCTGGCGTAGGAGAGGATTGAACCATGACAATGGATATTTCCTTAGACCCAAAAGAGGACTTGATGTTATTTTGGATCCATTGATGCCATGTCCTTTACCTCGGTAGGTACTGGACGGATGTGGCAACGACATCACTTTGTTATGTCATTACTAGCTCATAGGTGATGGTTGTAGGTCTGAGAAACTCTTAGATAGGTCCCATACTGATAGTATTCTGATGTTGTGACAAGTTGAGCCTTATTCTATAACTCTACCCTCTTGTGAGCAAACTATATCTATTTGAGGGGTCAGGCATGATTATTATTTTACCCTCATGTTCAAGCTAATAATATTGATGAGTTGTTGCTCCCTCTTTATCCTTAACTTAGAGGAACATGGGCTATTCTGAGTGAGTATCATTCTGAGATGATGTCTTTCCATGCTATACCTGTCTATATTATTTTATTCAGCTAGTTTGCATACCGTACATTTCACATAGTGATGGCACTCTAGCGCTGCATCGATTCATGATGCAAATACAACAAATAGAGGATTTTAATAGGAGAATCATTAAGGTCTAGAGTTCTTAGTCCCAGACATTGGTGAGTCCTCCCCTGCATCTGAAGGATACCATTTACTTTATTTCTTATTTTTGAGTTATTTCTTTTGAGTTTGTGGTAGCCATGGCCTGTCATGGTACCTCCATAAACTATAGAAATAGAGGCTTCATATATATATATATATAGATGATGGTTTGATGTTGGGATTTTTCCCCATTTTAATTTAAGTTTCCTTAAATTCTATTTTAAACTATAGATGTTGATAACTAGTCTCAAGGCGTATGGCCCTCATTCTTGATGGAGATATATTGGAGTAGAGTTGTTCACTTTCATGTACTTGGTAATTCTAATATATTCCATTGTTTTATTGACTGAGTGAACGTGATGAGGCCAGGTGGTTCACTTGGGGACTAGCAATAGTCTCTGAGTGCCAGTTACGCCTTAGGTACCCTCCCGGGATGTGATAAACTTAGTATCAGATCATAGAGTTCAAGTGTCCTATGGAGTCTATGAAGCCATGTCTAGTAGAATCTTGTTTATGGGTGTGTTGCGCACAACACACTTCATAAGCATAAGGCTATAGGACTTTAGGAAGTATTACCCTTCTTCAATGATCTGAGTTCGTGCGATAGAGTTTAACTCTATAAAAATTCCTTTCTAACTCGTGCATTAGAAGTTTGCAAGATATGCTGCCAAAATGAATAGCTGCTGAAAGAGATGCCTCAGCCCCAACTGTTGAGAATGCTCAACCAGAGGCCTCAGTTTAGATAGAGATGAGGAGATAGGGATGGCCTGCCAGGACTGCTGAGGTCCCATGGGCGCCCCTTGCACAACCCCAGCCAGCTCCCACCTCAGAGGCGGATTTTATGTGAGCCATCACTATGCTAAATTAGCTGGTGGCCTCCCAGGGTAACAACTGAGGCCCTTAGGTTCCTAGCTCTAGCTCACAAGAATCTACAGCTGCAACCCAACTCAGAGACTTCTTGCGGATGAACCCTCCAGTGTATATGGGGTCGAAGGTTAAGGAGGACTTATAGAACTTCATTGACAAGATGTATAAGGTCTTGATGGTGATGCATGCTAGTGTGATTGAAAGAGTTTAGCTTGCTTTCTATCAATTGAAAGATGTTGCAATCATTTGGTACAACCAGTGGGAGGATAGTAGAGGTGATATACTGAACCTGCAGAGTGGATAGAGTTTGAGGCTGCTTTCCTTGACCATTTCTTTCCCCAAGAGTTGAGGAAGGCGAAGGTTGATGAGTTTATGAATTTAAAGCAAAGGGGGATGACCATTAAGGAGTACAGCCTTAAGTTATTTATGTTGTCCAGATATGCTCCTGAGATGGTCCAAGACATGAGGGCTGGGATGAGAAAGTTTGTGTTAGGATTGGGCAGACATGTGTAGAAGGAAAGCAAAGCAGCATTGTTGATCCCTGGTATGGACATCTCCAGGATATGGTATACGCTCAACAAACTAGGGAAGATAAGAGGAAAAATAGAGAAGAACATCTGAGGAAGAAAGCCAAGTCAGTACCCCCAGCTTACAGTTATCAGAGGGGTATTACTATGATCATCGGAGGCAGGACAAACCATCTTTATGCAATGGTGACTCATCAGGATCAAGAGGTAGCACCAGATTTTGTGATAGGTATGCTTCAAATCTTTACTTTTGATTATTATACATTGCTTGATCTGAGTTCCACTCTATCTTTTGTAACCCCGAGGTGGCTGGTAAGTTTGGGATTCTTCCAAAGTGTTTGCTTGAACCCTTTGTTGTTTCCACCCCTACTGGTGAGTTTATCTTAGCTGAGAGGGTTTACAGGGATTGTGTAGTATCTATTTATCATAAAGATACCTTGGCTAACTTGGTAGAGTTAGAGATGGTGGATTCTGATGTGATCCTTGGCATGGATTGGCTTCACGCCTTCTATGCCTCTGTTGACTGTAGAACCTGAATTGTTAAATTTCAGTTTCCTAATGAACCTGTTTTAAAGTAGAGAGGTCATTCTGTTGCACCTAAGGGCAACTTTATCTCCTATCTTAGAGCTAGAAAGTTGACTCCAAAGGTTGTATTTACCATCTCGTGCGAGTTAAGTCTCATGATATTGAGCCTCCTACTCTTGAGTCAGTCCAGATTGTGAATGAGTTTCCTAATGATCTACTTGGAGTCCTCCTAATAGGAAGGTTGACTTTGGAATTGATGTTCTCCCCGATACCTAGCCTATCTCAATTCTACCTCACAGAATGGCCCCCCCTGAATAGAAAGAATTGAAAGAGAAATTGAAAGATTTGCTAGAGAAAGGTTTCATAAGGC
This sequence comes from Solanum virginianum, assembly GCA_000787875.1. Taxonomy (NCBI): domain Eukaryota; kingdom Viridiplantae; phylum Streptophyta; class Magnoliopsida; order Solanales; family Solanaceae; genus Solanum; species Solanum virginianum. The sequence goes on along the minus strand of DF360720.1, from coordinate 77,309 downwards.
CTAGTGTCTCTCCTTGGGGTGCTCCTGTCCTATTTGTGCATAAGAAAGATAGGTATCTCAGAATGTGTATAGACTATCGGCAATTGAACAAGGTCACAATAAAAAATAAGTGTCCTCTCCCTAGGATAGATGATCTATTTGACCAACTTCAGGGTGCTTCTTGTTTCTCCAAGATAGATCTCAGGTCTGGCTACCATCAGTTGAAAGTAAGGGAATATGATATATCAAAGATGGCATTAAGGACTAGATATGACCATTTTGCCTCAGATTGAGTTACCATCAATTCAAGGTGAGGGAATGTGATATCCCAAAGACTACTTTTAGGACAAGGTATGGCCATTTTGAGTTCTTAATCATGTCCTTTGGGTTAACTAATGCACCTGCAGTATTCATGGACTTGATAAATTGAGTATTTAGATCGTATCTTGATATGTTCGCGAGTGTATTTATTAATGATATCCTACTGTATTATAAGGATGAAGAGGAGCATACCAATTATCTTAGAGTGGTCTTGCAAACTCTTAAAGACCATGAATTTTATGCAAAGTTTTCAAAGTGTGAGTTTTGGCTCAAGTTCGTGTCTTTCTTAGGTCATGTTGTCTTAGGCGATGGTATTTGAGTGGATGCTTAGAAAAGTGAAACGGTTATGAATTGGCCCAGGCTGACCTCTCCCACAAAAATAAGGAGTTTCTTAGGGTTGGCAAGTTATTATCGTAGATTCATTTAGGGCTTCACTTCTTTGTCTGCATCATTGACCAAGCTAACTCTCAAAAAGGTCAAATTTCAGTGGTCCGAAGAATATGAGAAGAGTTTCCAAGAGTTGAAGACTAGACTGACTACAACACCAGTTTTGACTTTACCCGACAGGATAGGAGACTTTATGATATACTATGATACACTAGGTTATGTGCTAATGCAGAGAGGGAAGGTGATAGCCTATGCTTCCAAATAACTTAAGATACATGAGAAGAACTATTTAAGTCATGGTCCTGTATTAGCAGTGGTGGTGTTTGCAATCAAGACCTAGCACCACTACTTATATGGAGTGCATGTGGATGCGTTCACTGACACAAGAGCTTGCAGTATGTTTTTAGTCAGAAAGAGCTCAACCTGCGGTAAAGAAGATGGCTGGAGTTGCTCAAGGATTACAACATGAGCATTCTCTATCACCCAGGTAAAGCTAACATTGTTGCTGATGCTTTTAGTAGGTTGTCTATGGGTAGCACTGCCCATGTGGAGGAAGGGAAGAAAAAGTTGGCTAAGAAAGTGCATAGGTTGGCCCAATTGGGAGTGCAACTTAAGGAGAATAATAAAGGCAGGGTCAATGTTCAGAATGGGTCTGCTTCATCCTTAGTGTAAGAAGTGAAGGAAACACATGACCAAGACCCTATCTTGTTCCAATTGAAAGAAGTTGTTCATAAGCAAAAAGTGATGGTTTTCTCCAAAGGGGGAGATGAGGCGTTGAGAATAGTGAAGGAAACACATGACCAAGACCCTATCTTGTTCCAATTGAAAGAAGTTGTTCATAAGCAAAAAGTGATGGTTTTCTCCAAAGGGGGAGATGAGGTGTTGAGATACCGGAGTAGATTGTGTGTGCTCAATACTGATGGTAATTGAGAGAGAATCATGGCCAAAGCTCATAACTCTAGATATTCAATCGATCCTAGTTCCACCAAGATATAGCACAACTTAAAAGAAGTCTATTTGTGGAATGGAATGAAGAAAGACATTGCTGAATTCGTCTTTAAGTGCCTCAATTGTCAACAAGTCCAGGTTAAACATCAGAGATTGTGTGGACTGGCCCAGAACTTTAAAATTCCTGAGTGGAAATGAGAGATGATCAATATAAATTTCATTACCAGTTTACCAAGGTCCCGGAAGCAGCGTGACTCGAAATAGGTGATTATGGATAGGATGACTAAATCAACCCACTTCTTGACAGTTAAGACCACTAATACAGCTGAGGAATATGCCTAGTTATACCTTTGTGAGATTATGAGGTTGCATGGGGTCCCTTGTCCATCATCTTGGACAGAGGAGCTCAATTTACCTCCTAATTTTGGAGATCTTTTTAGAAGGGATTGGGTACGAAAGTGAATCTGAGCACAACCTTCCATCCTCAGACAAATGGACATGTGAAACGCACCATTCAGACTTTAGAGGATATAGTTGAGAGTGTGTTCCATTGACTTCAAGGGGAATTGGGATGATCATCTATCATTAATTGAATTTGTGTACAACAATAGTTATCATGCTAACATTCAGATATCCTCTTACGAAGCTTTGTACGGGAGGAGATGTAGATCACCGATTGGCTGGTTTGAGATTGGTGAAGCTGAATTGATTAGACATGATATTGTTCACCAGTCTATGGAGAAGGTGAAGGTCATCCAAGAGAGGCTGAGGAATGCACAAAGTCATCAAAAGTCTTACACTTACATGAGGAGAAGAGACTTGGAGTTTGAGGTGGATGATTGGGTATACTTGAAGGTGTCACCCATGTTGAGAGTATAGGAGTAAAGGATAGTCTGTCCTATGAGGAAATTCTAGTCCAAATTCTTGACCGTCAAGTTCGCAGGCTAACGAATAAAGAGATAACCTCTGTCAAAGTTTTATAAAGGAACCAGCTCGTTGAGGAAGCTACTTGAGAAGCTGAGGAAGTGATAAAAATCAAATACCTGCACTTATTCGTGCCAACTAATGATGATGTCGAAGGTAATGCCGATATCCTTAATGTAATTGAAATTCTCATTTTCAAGTTGATGTGCTGATTCTATTCTTGAGTCTAAGTTAGAGATGTAGAAAATGATGGATAGTTGAGGGTTCAAGAGTTCTCGAGTGAGGAGTGAGAGGAGTGTTGAGTCTACTTGTGCCTTTATTCTACATTTACTCATCATTCGAGGATAAATGATCCCAAAGGGGAGATGATGTAATGCCTCATAAAATTATCGAAATGCCCATAGAACATAATTGTGCGCATAATGTGTCTTTCCAAGCTCTGATGGGAAATCTGAGACTGAATTTGCGATCATCGTGAAAAATCAAATGGGGAAATGGTATCAACTTGATTTTAGAGAAATCGAGTTGAAAAATACTTTTCGTAATTTTAACTCGAGATAGTGTCGATACTCGCCCAAGGCGTGATACACCTGGGGCACGGATCAACACTTATCTTTCTTTCAAAAATTTTGACGGGAAGTTTAAATTTATTCGAAAAATGTTTGGAGAAAAAAACAAGTCCGCGCCCTTGGTGCGTCGTGGACTAGTGAATTTTTAGTGACAATTTTTCTTTTAAATTAAAGGGCCTTTTGGTCATTCTCCACCCTTTCTGAAGTCTCAAAAATATGTTTAAAGGTTATTTTATTTGTATTAAGGGTTTCAAAATCCATTTTTCTTAACTCCTACTTGAAAAATTCTTGAGAGAGAAAACAAGAAACGCTTGAGGATTTCAAGGTTGAGGGTCAAGTTTTTGAAGAAGATTAAGATAACCTTCACCCAAGTATGTAAGGCTAACTTAAATATGGATTTGTTCATCCATGTGCCCAAATCTTGAAGTAGATGAGTAGGTGCATTGACATCCTGATGTTCACGCTCCAATAAGAAAGCGGTCAATGTCAACAATTAACCTAACCAAAGTAATCTCTAAATGGGGGGGGTTGTGATTCAAAAACAAAAGTAAATTACGACTATACTACTATGCGGGAAAACACTCAGTTCTAGGGACAACTTGGGAATTGTGTTCCCCATGGTTTGTTGACTCGATTACCCTAGGTAACCTAACTACAATTGAAGAGTTGCATGCAGAATGGTAACTTAGGTTCATCCAGCCCTCTTGTGAAGGTGAAGGTCGAATTTCACTATGGCGCTTGGTCGGCAACCATGGTTTGCCAACTAACCGTTACCAATTGTCCTAGTCAACTCTCAAGGAACAAAGGCCCTTGTGAAGGTGAAGGTCGAATTTCACTATGGCGCTTGGTCGACAACCATGGCGTGCCAACTAACCGTTACCAATTGTCCCAGTCAACCTCCCCTTGGTCAGGTATTGTTGATTAGATGAGAAGATATTGATCAAATCCTATCATCTACTGCCCTTTTCCTATTTGTCACTACCTTGGTCGGTCTTGTGATACTAGACAGGGTTTGGTGTTGGTCACCACCAAACAAAAATCATAATGAAGGGAAATAGATAATACATGCAAAACCCCAATCAGAGAAATGCAATAAACATAGGTCATCTTAAGGCAACTACCTATGGTTCCCACAACCCCAAGTTGTGGGTGCGTAGGTATTCATAGCTAAGATGAAACTAACAAAAATGCACATACGAGACATAAATGAGAGTTTTACCAACAACAATGAAGAATGTAGGCACCAGAAGTTGCAAACCCAAAAGCTTGTTTGATCAACAATGAGTACGAAGGAAGATTAGCAATTCCCAAAATGGGTTTTCCAAGAAAAAATAATAAACTAATCTAAAAACCTAAGAAAAGCATCAAAAGATGATTATCAAATATCTCCTGATCGAACTCTCTTCTAAAACCCTAACTTAAACTATATATAGTATTTACAAAATAACCCTAGAATTTACATAGAAAAGACAGCTGGCAGCTGATAAACCTCGCAGGTACGACTTATAGGATGACCTAGGAGTCGTAGTTGTGGTCTCGTATCAGGTTCTTGGATCATGGACTAAACAGCAGATAAATCTCGCAGGTATGACTTATAGGATGACCTATGAGTCGTAGTTGGGGTCTCGTATTAGGTTCTTGGATCTTGGACTAAACTGGTACAACCCATAAGTACAAGTCGTTGCTTGAGATATGACTAGTATGTTCTTCTTGTAGTCTTGGTCTTCAATTTTTGGTCTAACATTTTGTCTCTCTAATTTTTGCTACGAGTCCTCTTATATGAGTCGAGGTGGGACATATCACTCATAGGATGGCCTCGTAAGGGTGATCTCCACTTAGCAGATTTATAAATTTTTTGTCTCTGATTCTTGCTACGACATACCTTACGACTCATAGCTTGGGCTACGACTCGTAGGTGTGCTTGTATGTCCCAAGCTTCAGCAAAATCTGCTATGTTTCTTCAAAATCTGCAATGTTTCTTCAAAATCATGCCAACCTAACTTTTCTGCAAGAACAACACAAAAACACATAAAAATCATAAAAAGTTGCATTAAGAACTCACAAA
>DF360720.1:49137-60860 GCA_000787875.1 Solanum virginianum | reverse complement strand
AGGCAAGTAGATTTCTAACCTTTTGTTAAATATGTTGAACCTCGTATTCTCCAATGTGTATACAATTGAGTATTTTGGGGTAGAGATAGATTTATGTAGGCTTTGATTGGAATATTTTGAATTGGGAAATTATCCTAAGGTGATATTTGACTTGTGAATTAATGATAGAGATTTCTTCTATGTGAAATAGTGATTATTTATTATTGATATCAAATTGATACTTATTTTTTTGATGTGAATGTTGTTGAGGTTGTGATGGTATGTAGATTGAGTCTATTGGAACATTTATGGTTTTGAGCTACCCATTCTTTATTTGAGATGTATGATTTGTATGAGCATCTTGCACATTTTATTTCCATAAATATGATTATTGTGCATTTGTTATGTGTTTGCTGGATGATCCAAGAAAAGAAATGGAAAGCTGAAGGGAAATGGTTTCGGCTAGTGAAAAAGAAAAGAAATGAAAAAGATGTACTATTTTGAGAGACGTGTCGCACGTCGCGATGGATTCTATATTTTGAGGGTTGTGTCGTATGCCGTGATGGATACATGGTTCATGTGTGTCCCCTATGGGTTCTGACTGAGGTATGTTTATGATTAGTGGATGTGTATCACTAGGACAGACATGCATCATTATTATTTGACATTGTATAGCATTATTTAAATCTCATGGCATTCATTTCATCCCATAATGCTCTGGCTTGTTATGATTATATGAAGTGTTGTTGAGATTGGTTATTCATTATATCATTTGACTTATTTATATCTTTACATGATTAGTTTTGGGTATCGATTTAATGACACCTGATGAGTTAGTGAGGACTTGATAAATTGTACAAATTTCCCCCATGACTTAAAAGTGGGATAATGAGAATTATGCGATTATAGGCTTGATCATAGAATTTTGAATGCTGTAATTGTTAAGGTTATGAATTATTGTATCGCAAACATGTGGTGATTATAGGCTTGATCATAGAATTTTGAATGCTGTAATTGTTAAGGTTATGAATTATTGTATCGCAAAATATTTGTGAGATTGTGACCCTTAGAGGCCTGATGCTAAGTGATGATTATATCCACATTCTAGTAATTTTCTACGTATGATATATATGTTGTGCTGGGACTTTTCTGAGTGCAGGTTTGTAGTCTGGCGGTATGCAGTTGGGTGTTAAGGAGTTACTTGGTTCTTTATTGTTTTACTTTGAGTTAGTTCTATTTGCTAAGTACCCTGTCATTTGGTGCTCACCCTTTGCTATATTTTTGTAGGATACGAGCCCGATCCCTCTAGTTTGACTTTTCTCATTACAGGATCGAGCTTTCAAATTATTTTTAAGGTAACTGCTTATGTCTTCAGCAGACCTTTAAGGGAATCCATTATTATGTTATGTTCTATTTGAGAACTAGACATCTGAGACATGTATTTTATTCCAGAAATCTGTACTTAGAGGCTTGTATATATTTAAGGAATCCATTATTATGTTATGTTCTATTTGAGAACGAGACATTTGAGACATGTATTTTATTCGACAATTCTATATTTAGAGGCTTGTATATATGACACCAGTCCTTGGGATAATTGTAGTTTGGTATTCATATGATTAACTGTCGTATTAGTCTATTCATCTTCCGCAATTATTATTATGTTTAGATTAGTAAGTGTTAGACTGACATCACACCTAAATTTTGGGTTGTGACAATTTGGTATCAGAGCCTAGGTTCATATGTATTATACGAGTATAAGCTAAGTCTAAACAGAGTCTTAAGGATCGGTTCGAAGATGTCTGTACTTATCTTTGAGAGGCTATGAAGACTGTTAGGAAACTTCATTTTATTTATTCTCTCTCATCGTGCATAATTAACTTTGTTAGTAATATAGTAGGGACCACATTGCTATGCATTTCCATGGAGGCCCGAGGCAGAGGCTTCTAATGAAGTTATCACAGGTATTATTCTGGTCTGTCATTGATTTGCATCTGTATTGTTTGATCTTGGATCTACCCACTTCTATGTGTCATCCTACTTTTCATCTGAATTCGATTTGCTATGTAATCGTACGCCTATACCCATTCATGTTTCTACACCAGTAGGTGAGCCTTTAGTAGTGGATCTAGTGTATCGATCCTGTCTTGTTTCTTTATCTGGATATGATACTTAGGTAGATATGATTATTTTGGATATGGTAGACTTTGATGTTATCTTGGGGATGATTGGCTTTCTCCATATCATGCTATCCTTGACTGCTACACAAAAATTGTGACCTTAGTCATGCCCGATGTGCTAAAGATTGAGTAAAAGGGTGAGTAGTTCTTATCCTAGTAAAGTTATCTCCTACATTCATGCTCAGAGACTGATTGATAAAGGGTGTTTGTCTTACTTGGCTTTCATTCAAGACACTAGTATTGAACCACCTTCTATAGAGTCTATCCCTATGGTTCAGGAGTTTGTCGATGAGTTTCCCACTGACCTTCCAGGTGTTCTACCTGATAGGGATATTGACTTTCCCATTGACCTAGAGCCAGGCACTAAGCCCATTCCATTCCTCCGTATAGAATGGATCTAGCTGAATGGAAGGAATTAAAGGAGCAACTTCAAGATTTGCTAACTAAAGGGTTTATTCATCCTAGTGTGTCAGCTTAGGGTGCCCTAGTCTTGTTTGTGAAAAAGAAAGACGGATCTATGAGGAAGTGTATAGATTACAGGCAGTTAAGTAAGGTAACTGTCAAGAACAAGTACCCTCTTCCCTGTATTGATGACTTATTTGATCAGCTTCAGGGTGCGGCTATATTTTCTAAGATTGACTTAAGGTATGGTTATCATCAGTTAAGGATTAGGGCCTCAAATATCCCTAAAATAACTTTTCGAACTCGTTATGGCCATTATGAGTTTTTAGTGTTGTCCTTTAGGTTGACTAATGCCCCTGCAGCATTCATGGAGTTGATGAATAGGGTGTTCCATCCGTACTTAGATTCCTTTGTTATAGTTTTTATCGATGACATCTTGGTGTATTCCAAGACTGAGGCTGATCATGTTAGTCACTTAAGGATAGTACTACAGAAGTTGAGGGAGGAAAAGTTATATGCAAAATTCTTCAAGTGTGAGTTCTGGCTTGATTCGGTAGTATTCTTAGGGCATGTGGTGTCCAAGGAGTGGATTAAAGTGGATCCAGCTAAGGTGGAGGCAGGTAAAGGGTAGACAAGGCCTACTTCAGCTACTAAGATTTGCAGCTTTATGAGATTACTTGGGTACTATCGATGGTTTATTCAGGGATTTTCTTCCATTGCAGTCCCATTGATCAGGTTAACTCGGAAGAATATAGTTTTTCATTGGTGTGAAGAGTGTGAGGCAAGCTTCCAAAAACTCAAGTCTTTTTTACTTCGGCTCCCATTTTGACATTACCTGAGATAAGTGTAGACTTTACAGTATACTGTGATGCGTCAGGAGTGGGGTTAGGTGGTATATTGATGCAAAGGGGTAAAGTGATTGCTTATGCTTCTAAACAATTAAAGGTTCATGAGAAGAATTATCCTGTCCATGACTTAGAGCTAGCAGCTGTGGTTTTTGTTCTTAAGTTGTGACGTCATTACTTATATGGTGTACATTGTGTGGTCTTCACTGATCATAGGAGCCGTCAGTATATATTCAGCCAAAGGGATCTAATCTTAAGGCAGCGTAGGTGGATGAAGTTGCTAAAGGTCTATGATTTAACCATCCTATATCATCCAGGAAAGGCGAATGTGGTGGCTGACGCCTTGAGTAGAAGGACTTCTAGCATGGGAAGTCTAGCCACCATTCGAATGGAGGAGCGACCTTTGGCTAAGGATTTTCGACGTCTAGCTAATGGGCTAGTCAAGTTACAGCTTTCTGATAAGGGCAAGGTAGGTGATTTGATTAGATTGATTCTTGAGGAGGCTCGCTGTACTCGTTACTCCATTCATCTAGCAGTAGCGAAGATGTATCATGACTTGAGTCAGTACTATTGGTGGTGTGGTATGAAGAAGGATATTTTAGAGTTTGTGGCTAAGTGTTTGACTTGACAGTAGATTAAGTATGAGCACCAGGGGCCTGGAGGTGAGTTTCAGAGGATGCCCATTCCTACATGGAAGTGGGACCAAATCACTATAGATTTTGTGGTGGGTTTGCCCATTACTGTGGGTGGTTATGACTCTATCTGGGTAGTCATGGATCGATTGACTAAGTCTACCCATTTCATTCCGGTCAAGGTCAAGTATACAGTAGAGAAGTTAGCCAAGCTTTACATTAGTCATATAGTCAGATTGCATGGTGTGCCCGTTTCTATTATCTTTGATCGGGGTTCACTCTTTACTTCACATTTTTGGAGGGCCTTGCAACATAGTCTAGGCACTCGGCTGGATATGAGCTCAGCCTTTCACCCTCAGACAGATGGACAGTCTGAGTGGACTATTCAGGTGTTGGAGGACATGCTACGAGTGTGTGTGATTGATTTTGGTACCCATTGGGACCAACACTTGCCCTTAGCAGAGTTCGCCTACAATAATAGTTATCACTCCAGTATTTAGATGGCTCCATTTGAGGCTTTGTATGGTAGATGGTGTAGATCTTCGATTGGTTGGTTTGATTCTGCTACGATGGACTCATTAGATGTAGACTTTCTGAGAGCTGCTATGGAGCAGGTTCGTATGATTTAGGGTAGATTGCTGACAGCCTAGAGTCAAACGAACTCATTAGATGTAGACTTTCTAAGAGATGCTATGGAGCAAGTTCATAAGATTCAAGGTAGATTGTTGATGGCCTAAACTCGACAAAAGAGCTATGCCGATAGCAGGATCCGAGCATTAGAGTTTATGGAGGGCAATCACGTTTGGCTCAGAGTATCACCATGAAGGGTGTGATGCGGTTTGGGAAGAAGGGCAAGCTTAGCCCTTAATTTATTGGCCCATTTGAAATTTTGGAGAGGTGGCCTATAGAATGGCCTTGCCACCTAACTTATCATCTGTACATCCTATGTTCCATGTCTCCATGCTCCGAAAGTATGTGCTCGATGAGTCTTATATACTTTCATTCGATTCGCTGCCATTAAATCTAGACTTGTCGTTTGAGAAGGAACCTATTGCTATTTTGGATAGATAGGTTCGAAAGCTCAGAAACAAAGGGATAGCTTCCGTAAAGGTATAATGGAAAAATCATCTAGTTAGAGAGGTGACTTGGGAGACAGAGCCAGAAATGCATTCTATATATCCCTATCTTTTCAAAACTTCAGGTACTTTCTTCTACCTTATGTTCGAGGACGAACATGATTTTTAATGGTGGATAATATAAGGACCCGTAGGTATTTCGAAATGTTCATTGTCTAAGACTATTTAATCTAAGGGTATCCCACCACAATTCTACCCAAAATAGTGTAAGATCGTGTCTGCCATGCTCCGAAAGACCCTGGAACTCCTTAGAATCATGCAAGAGGAGACTAGAAGCTTCCAAGGAACTGTAGCAATGGTTAGTTTACTGTAGCAACAGTTATTTTACTGTAGCAACGGTTAGTGTACTGTAGCAATGGGCAGAATACTGTAGATTACTGTAGCAACGGTTAGTTTACTATAACAACAAGCAGAGTGTTATAGCAACGACTAGGGTACTGTAGCAACAGTCCATTTTGGAGGTGGAGTTGTATATATATACCCCTCCTTAGCTTTCATTTTGGAAGTAAGGAAAAAGAGCAAGCAACAACAAATAAAGTTGCAAGTTCTCAAGCCTTGTAAAGCATCCTCTCTAAACAATCAAAGTCTTCTTTCTTCTAAAGCTCTCCTGTTCTTCAATATCCAGCATTCCCTTAGCGATCATAGGTAACAGGCTTACTAGTGTTTGCAAGATCGTACAAGATTCAGGAGCAAAACTGACTAGTGTTGCAAGAAAGTTCTAGCGTGAGTCCTAAGGCAAGTGGATTTCTAACCTTTTGTTAAATATGTTGAACCTCGTATGCTCCAATGTGTATACAATTGAGTATTTTAGGATAGAGATGGATTTATTTAGGCTTTGATTGGAATATTTTGAATTGGGTAATTATCCTAAGGTGATATTTGACTTGTGAATTAATGATAGAGATTTCTTTTGTATGAAATAGTGATTATTTATTATTGATATCAAAGTGATACTTATTTTTAGTGAATTAATGATGGAGATTTATTCTATGTGAAATAGTGATTATTTATTATTGATATCGAAGTGATACTTATTTTTAGATGTGAATGTTGTTGAGATTGTGATGGTATGGAGATTGAGGATATTGCAACATTTATGGTATCGAGCTACCCATTCTTGATTTGAGATGTATGATTCGTATGAGCATCTTGGACATTTTATTTCCATAAACATGATTATTATGCATTTGTTATGTGTTTGCTGGATTATCCAAGAAAAGAAATAAAAAGCTGAAGGGAAATGGTTCTGGCTAGTGAAAAAGAAAGAAATGAAAAAGATGTACTATTTTGAGGGACGTGTCACACGCTGCGATAGATACTATATTTCGAGGGTTGTGTCACACACCGCGATGGATACTATGATTCGAGGGTCATGTCGTACGTTGCGATAGATACATGGTCTATGTATGGCCCCCGTTCATTATATCATTTGACTTGTTTATGTCTTTACATGATTAGTTTTGGGTATCGATTTATTGATACTTGATGAGTTAGTGAGGACTTGATAAATTGTAAAATTTTCCCCCATGACTTGAAAGTGGGATAATGAGAATTATGCGATTATAGGCTTGATCATAGAATTTTTGAATGTTGTAATTGTGAAGGTTATCAATTATTGTATCGCAAAATATTTGTGAGATTGTGATCCTTAGAGGCCTGATGCTAAGTGATGATTATATCTACATTCTAGTAATTTTCTACATATGATATAATGTTGTGCTGGGACTTTTCTGAGTGCAGGTTTGTAGTCTGGCGGTATGCGGTTGGATGTTAAGGAGTTACTTGGTTCTTTATTGTTTTACTTTAAGTTAGTTCAATTTGCTGAGTACCCTGTTGTTTAGTGCTTACCCCTTGCTATATTTTTGTAGGATGCGAGCCCGATCCCTCTGGTTTGACTTTTCTCATTACAAGGATCGAGCTTCTGGATTATTCTTAAGGTAGTTGCTTATGTCTTCAATGTACTTGTGACACCAATCCTTGGGATAGTTGTAGTTTGGTATTTACATGATTAACTATCATATTAGTCTATTCATCTTTCGCAATTATTGTTATGTTTAGATTAGTAAGTGTTAGACTGACTCGCCTTGGTGGGTTAGGTGAGTGCCATCACACCTAAATTTCGGGTCATGACAAAAGTAATATCCATATGAGCAATTATTCAGTAAGAAATGTCATGATCAAACATACAATGACATGATTCTACCCCCAAATACTCAATTCTATACATATAGGAGCATATAAGGTTCATTCATACTTAACGAAAGGTTAGAAGTCTACTTGCCTCAAATAAAGTCTCTCGAATCATGTCGAAATCACCATTCCCCCTTCTACAGTATTCTAAATCACCACAATCTATTCAAATATGGCATCATAACCATATAACAAATCTAATGACACTACAATTAATTAATTCAGAGAGAAAGGATAAAATAGTCAAAATTTCATACCGGAAAGGATATCCGAGAACTAAAACTTTTTGTATGAAAACATTCCCCATGTAATAAGAAATTTAAATATGAAAATAGTTTCAAAAATGGAGCTAAGATGAGGAAAAAATCAATGATTATAGTTTAGAAAACTCAATTTTAAAAATCCCCAAATTTAAAAGTAACACAAATTAATCAATGAAAATAGTTGAAATTTGTTAGAAAATAGTTACCCAATCAATTTGCCTTTAAAACCTTGACTCTTTTTGAAAGAAGCATGAAATGTCAAAAAATGGTGGAAAAGTTTTGAATCACATTTTAAAGAATTTCACCATTCAAGTCGCATTCACGAAGAAGAATCCGCGAACACGAAGCACAAAAGATAGCAAGCCTTCATAAATGTGGGCCCTCCTTTTCCAAACGTGGAGTCTAATCTCGTTGACCTCCGAGAATGCAGTGTTGAGGCGCCAACGTGGAGCCTGATGCTACATGTACCAAAAACAGCAAAACCAACAAAACTAGCAAACAACAAAAGGAATTGGACCCTCGGGAATACGTTTAGAACCCTATGAACACAAACCAAACATAGAACCCTACTAGTAACGACGATCCAAACTCAATGAAACTGTCAGAATTCAAAGTTGAAACCTCCTGGCCTCGAACCCGAGAAGGATCATTTAAACTAATTTCAGACCTAAAAACTCAAAATATTCTCAAAATCTCTAAAGATTAAAAAGAAGGAATTTTTATCATTAATTTCACCACTTAGAATCACTGGAAGTGACAAAACTTTGATACAAGCTCCTGAAACCTCAAATGTTGATCAAAGTCAAAGCTATGATCCAAAATGAACTAAAATTTCAATTTTGGGCCTAAAATCTCTATTTTAACTTCGAATTCATTTTTGCCAGTTCTCTTAGACCAGATTTGGCATTTCAGGACCGATGGAATTATAATAAACTTGTATGTCATTTTCATGTTTTCATATTTTTTATGCTATTTTGTGAGCTCTTCTACAATAACCTCAAATTTAATATGACCTGTTGGGACTGTTGGAATGACTTTGGGTGTTTTGGTTGAGAATTGTACTAGTTTGCAGTTTAGCGAGGAGCCAAAACTACTAAAATGAGTTTTCTCGCATGATAAATGGCCTCAGAATGGGATTCTAATGGTTTTGTTAGTTCTAGAATGGATGATTTTGTGCTAGGAGGGTGGTTGGTTCGAGAATGAAGGGTTCTGATTTGATTCTTGGCTAAAAGTTGCAAAATGAGTCCAATCGAAAGCCAAAAAGGGCATTTTGATAAAAACCAGCTTAACATGCTTGAATTTATAAAATGATAGTATGCTTAGCTCTGTATTGTCAAAAATAGTCTAGAATGACCTTTCGTCAATTGTCGGGGTCATCCGATTGCATTTTGACCTCCTCAGCTTTTTAAGCTAAAATTAGCCGAAAGGAAGTGGGATACTCCTTTTTTCGTAGGATACTCCATTGGGAATTTTGACTGTGCCATTGGATATAGATCATTGAAATCAGTGTGGTTACACTGTTATTTGTGAAAAATGGACATCGGGAGCCCCGGGAATGGCCTGGAGAAGTTTTGGGCATTGCTGGTGCAACACCAGAAGATTTACTCTCCGCCTTTGATAAGAGTAAGGAAAGCATACCTCTACATTCGCAAAGGGTAGCCAGCCTAAGGCTCTACCTTTGTGGATCCTTATCCATTTTCACGTAGAACAAATTTGGTATCTATATATATGGGTCAACTACGCGAACTAGCCTTATTTCCCAACTTCAACATCGCATAAAATGCTCATTTCAAGTCCATTTTGAGTGATCCAAAGATCCATTTGACTCAATTTTTCATGAGGAACGTCATGGTGAAGTCAAATTCAAGATTTGGCATGTTTGTTAAGGTTATTTTCCCATTTTTACTGCTGACATTCTCAGTTTTGGTTAAAACTTTGTATCTTGATTTTATTTCTGAATCTTGATGGAATTGGATAAAATTTTAGCCTAAGGTGTTCTAAATTCTAAGGGAAATACGATGGTTAGCAGGATATTAGCTGTAGTTGTGTGGTTTTTGAGAAAGTAGGCCGAGAAAGTTATGGAGGAGAGTTTTTTTGATATAATTTTTAACTCCATTTTAGACGTTTTCTTGGCCTTTTGGGACCCATTTTTGGATGAATTTTTTGTTGTAGGCTTAGGGTGTCGTGGAGGTTGTTTTAGGATTTTTGTTTTTATTTTTGGGTATGGGGTCCACTTTTCTCATTTGTGACCCATTTTGCCTAATTCCACTCGTTTCTTAAGATAATACAGCCAAACTGATCATTTTGACACCAAGAATTATATTATAATAGATGAGCAGCTTAGGGAGACTGTTAGGAATGGAAAAGCACGGATGGACTAATTTGAAGTTCAGGCAACCAGGTAGGCTACACTTTCTAAAAACCTTAGATTGAGTGGAGTTACATGCATGTTGAGCCTTAAATGTATGTAAAATACTAGTGGCTTCTAATATGCATAGTGTTGTGATTGTTGGTTCGTAATTTGCATGGTTAGCTATGAATGTCACATCTGATGCATGTATGTATATATAAGGGTACTGTTGAGCTGCAGGGAAGCCTTGTAAGGGTCGAGTGTGGCCGATGCCATAGAAAAGGTATGTATTATGACTTGACTGACGTCTGCGGGTGTATGCTATATAATATTGATGTGTCATGATGACTTGGAGTTTGGTCATTGATTTTTTCTATATTATGACTTGATTTTCGGCATAATATGATCTTGTTAAGCCTATCTGTTATGAACACTTGTGTTATCCCTGTTATTACCACCTTTTTACCTGGTGTGAGCTAGATTATAGCATATTTCCTTATTGGACCTAGTTCCACCCTACTTTAGTGAGGTCTACGCCTGTTACTGTCATAAGCTGTTAGATTCATGTTCTGTGTATGTGAGATTGAGGGTGGAGGTTAGTGTTGTTATGGGACACCTGTTTGAGAGCATTATTACCGGTGTTGACTCTGGCATGACATGATTTTTGAATTCAGGATCCAGATACACTAGTTGAGTAAGAGACTATTAATATCTCATCCCAGAAGATGCTCCTCGTCATCGTTGAGCATTGATGGTCATGTCTATAAAATCTGGGTCCTAGGTGAAGCTCCCTCTAGACTTGTCTCCTAGTGGCCATGACTATGATGCCAGGTGGCGGATGCAGATTTTAAGGACTGAGCACCGACTAAGTTTGGGTCGAGGATCCCATGATCGATATTTTATTTGTGATTGATACTCCAATGATGAGACACTGTTAATTATGATAGAGGGATTCTTTTTCTCACGGGTGATACATCTTACCGTTACATTCATGGTTAGACCACTTGCCCTAGCTAACTGTCCGATTGGTGGCCAGGTCAGAACACCTAGGGGTTAGAGTCCTCGAGTAATATTAGGGGTTCGAGTCTTCGTGTGGAACAATTTTTGATGGGTCAAAGACCTGATTACTTTTGTGATGTTGGGGTCGAGGGCTTGATTATTTACTCGTGGATCCACTCACCTTATAATACCCTGATTGTGTATGGGTGTACCTTCTGGGATTATGGGGGCTTAAGGGGCATTTAGGCTTAGATACTAAGGCTAGACACCTATGTACAACCGACCCTTGACCTTATGATATAGGGAATGGGGCTCTGTGTTGATTCTGCTGAGGGTTTCAGTGATTTTCTATCAGATTTTTTGTGGAAGAGTATACATCTCGAGCTTATGGGGGGCCCCTGGCGTATAGGCGTAGATCTTAGGGCCTTATACCTATGTACAGCTCTATGCTTCTGTTTTAGTGACCAATATGAAATGGGTTCAGCTTATTCCGACAGATAACATGTCTCGTGTTGCTTTGGGTTCAGTTGATGTTCTAGGGTACTTTGATGAGTTTACTGCTTTTAGATACTTTTGAGCTTTCTTATGCATTTATTTCACTTGGTTGGCATTTGATGCCTACTGGGTGCCTTTTTGCTGGTACTCACCCCTACTTCTACATCTTCTTATGGTGTAGGTCTAAGTACCAGTCGGGAACATTGATTTTTCATAGGATTTTAGGAGTGAGGAAACTTCTTTTGGTGAGTA
>DF360720.1:24748-44206 GCA_000787875.1 Solanum virginianum | reverse complement strand
TAAGGAGCTCAGTTCTGAAATAATACCAAAAAGTGCACAAAAATATGCCTCGAAAATGCCCGAAATCAAAATTTCCATATATTTAAAAATCAATTTCAAAAATCTAACTTCATATTCTTGATCAGGGTGTCAAATTGACTAAGAAATAGGTCTAACCTTGATTTTAGAGCAAACAATTCACAATTACAATTTTCCAAGTTTGTGAAAAATAGTAGGCATTCACGCCCCTGGCGCGCGTGCCAAGGGCACACCCCTATGTCAATTTTGCTCAGATTTTGTGTTTCGGTCCATGGCTTTTGGGTCTTGGGCCCAAGCCTTCCCATAAGTGAAAATACCTATACTTAGCCTTATTTCACCCTCATATCATCTAAAACATTCACAAATACTCTCTCAAACACTTAGACAATATTTCATCTCCGAATTTCAAGTCCCAAAACTCATCCGGATTTTAAGTTTCTCATTCAAGCTTCAATCTCCAATCTTCTTCAATGATTCTCCAAAGATAAGGTATGTGGGTTTCTTTCATGGGTTCCTTTCACCCATGATACCCAAGCACTTTCATGGTTTCCTTTCATCCATGATATCCAAGCTTCCTTTACTTAAAATTGCATGATTTAAAGTTGATTTACTCATGGGTCTTATTTATTATGGATTTCACTGTACACTATGTTGGGGTTTCATGAAATTATGGTTGTTTTAGCATGTTTTGAGATATGAATCTAAGGTCTATAAGATTTGATGAAGGGTTTTGATGTATATTGCTTGAGGGTGTTACTAAGTATTGATTGATGGTTTAACATTGGATTTACTTGTATGATTTCACTCTTGAATTGTATGGTTTTACAATAATATTACACACCCGCCAAGTGTTTGATAAAATGTTCGGATTATGATTCTTGAGTTGTTGAAGGCCTAATGTTGTGCATAAGAGATATATGACTCTATGAGGATGAAAATATGTTGTATATGTGTTAATCTTATGTTAAGCTTCTATAGTGTTGTATGTTGACCATAACCCTGTTGAGGAGTTGATACCTTGACCGCTTGGATGGAGGATGTGATATCCATTAACCTTGTTGAGGGGTTGATACCTTGACAACTTTGATAGAGGGTGTGATGTCCATTAACCTTGTTAAGGGGTTGATACCTTGACCACTATGATGGAGGGTGTGATGTCCATTAAGCTTGTTGAGGGGTTGATACCTTGACCACTATGATGGAGGGTGTGATGTCTATTATCCTTGTTGTGGGGTTGATACCTTAAACTATAATGGAGGGTGTGATGTCTATTAACCACGTTGAGGGGTTGATACCTCGACCACTACCAAGGAGGTGCTAAGCCTGAGTACAAGTTGCTTGGTCTATGATGATGGTCTCTTCTTATCTACGTAATATGTTCTATGTAAGCATGTTTTACTTCAAGCATTATTCGTATATGTCATATTGTTAGTATGCTATTCATTGCTTATGATTATGCATTTTTCCTATGTTGTCTATCTATTGTTGCATTGCATCTTAAATACTTAGTACATTCAGACATACTAACGCATACTCTATGCCTACATGATGTTACCATGCAGGGACCAGAGCACCGTTTGGTCAACCTCCTCCTCCTCATGGCTAGTGGTATCTATTCAAGCTAGTTGATAAGTCCTCCATTCCGAGGAAAACATGTATGCTTTATGATATGTTTTAAAGACTCTATTTCTTTATTTTATACTTTGACTATGAGGGTGAGCCTGGTTGCTTGTCTTGGCACTTGCTCTTTTCTATGTAGTAGAGGTGTTGTTGGACAAGCTTTGTAATTATGCTACGAGCTTAGACTCTCTCTTTCTTGATGTTTATGATATGAAAGATGTCCCTTAGCCTCGGTTATCCTTATTTTCTATCTCTTGTTGTTATTTTACTTGTTTCCAAGACCAAGGATGTGTGAGTACATTCTAAGAGGCTTGTTTGGGGTCCCTTCGGGTTCCCCATTCGCCGATCACGTCTAGGCCCTAGGCTTGGGTCGTGACAAAGATGGTATCAGAGCACTAGGTTGTTAGATCCTCGAAGTCCAACATATCGTGTCGATTAGAGTCTTATTCGTCATTTATTGTGTACCACAACTATAAGTAAGAGGCTATGAGATGTTTTAGGAAATATTTCCCTTCTTCATGGTCAATGTCATGCTATAGAGTTGAGGTAAGGTTATTCCCCCTAACGATGGTTCTTCTATTTTCTAGATCATGCCTAACATAAGAGGAAGAAAGCCTGCACTCCCGAGGAACAACCGGCTCATCCCGCTCCTCAAGCTCTTCTGGGTGGTAGACCAGTTCATGAAGAGTTCGGGGATGCTCTCACTTTGCTAGCTCAAGTCGTGGCTAATCAAGTCACCCAAGGGGCCCAAGCCCCTCATGCTCCTACTCCGGCATCTCGAGTGAGGGACTATATAAGGATGAATCTGCCGAAATTATATGGGTCAAAGGTAGATGAGGACCCTCAAGAGTTCATTGATGAGGCTTACAAGGTATTGGCTATCATAGGAGTTAGGTCAGAGGAAAAGGAGAACTTGGCGTCTTACCAACGCAAGGGGGATGCACAAATATGGTTTAATTAATGGAAGAAAGAGAATGGGTTAACAATGTGGTTCTATGGGAGGAGTTCAAGGCTGCTTTTCTTAATCGGTTCTGCCCACTTGAGCTTAGGAAGGCTAAAATGGTAGAATTCATGAATTTGAAACAAGGTTCAGTGAGTGTGAGGGAGTATGCCCTCAAGTTCAACCACCTTTAAAAATATGCTCCCCAATTGGTGACTGATCCAAGGTCTAGGATTAGTAAATTTATGACGGGAGTATCCGACTTAGTGAGTGAGGAGTGTCGGTCTGCTATGTTGATTAGTGACATGAATTTGTCCCACTTGATGACCTATGCCGAACAAATGGAGGAAGAAAAATTGAGGAAAAGGAGAGGTAACAAGAGGGCCCATGGTGAAGGAAAGTTCCAAAGTCCCAAATGTCATGGTAGTGTGATACCTTATGCTAGGTGGCCAAAATGTGGTAGATGCCATGATGGCCCGTGCTTGAAGAAAACCAATGCTTGTTATGGTTATGTAGAGGAGGGTCACAAGATAACACATTACCCTCATAAGCATAACAAGGGTAGAGGTGGTGATGTTGATCAAGGGGATGCTTCAAGACGTAACCAGTTTTATGCCCTTTAAAGAAGGCAAGGAGGGGACGAGGTGCTCGATAATGCTACCGGTATGTTAAAGGCTTTTCTTGATATTGTTGTACATGTTTTGATGGTTTCGTGGGTTTTTATTCCTCTCATTGTTCCTTTTGTTGCTAGTAAGATTCATGTGTGTCCCAAATGGTTATGTGAGTCTATTGTTGTTAGAAAGGTCGAGGGGTTGCTCATGTTCTTATTGCATAGAGTCTTGTCTAGAGATTTTGGTTGAACATAGCTTGAAGGGATGGAGGTCTTAGTGTGGTTTGACTACTTGCATATCATGCTTCCAATGAGTATAGAACCCGTAAGGTTATAATATGATAGTTAAGAATGATCGATTTAATTGGTCAACTACAATGGGTTAGTCACTTCTCTAAGCTTGATCTTTGGCATGGGTTTTGTCCCTGAGAGAGGATGAGGATAGGTGATACCCCTAAATGTCTTTTCAAATTATGAGATAGCATTTTGAGTATGGTTGGACTTGTTTGGTTGACTTATGCACTGACTATGTTTATGGGTTTCATGAATAGGGTCTTAAAACCTTACCTTGTCATGTTTGTGGTGGCCTATAGTGGTGGAGCATTGATTTATTTAGATCTTGTGAATCATTTGGGGGGTGGTGTTGCAAGTCTTGGATGATGAGGGGTTGTTCACGAAATATAATAGGGTGAATGGAAGATAACAAGAAGGTGGTTGGAACTCTTTAAGGATTATGATATGAGTGTGAATTATTTTCCCCGGTAAGGCTAATGTTGTGGTCAGTGCTCAAGGTAGCCTAGCATGTGTTGAGGATGGTGGCAAAGAGGTGACTAGAGAGGTCTATCGGTTGGCTAGATTGGGGGTTAGGTTGAATGGAGTTGAGCATAGTGGTGTAGTATTCTTGATGGTCCCGAATCTTCTTTGGTTGAAGGGGTCTAGATTAAGCAAGGCCTTGATTTTGCCTTATTAAAGTTGGAGGTTTGGGGTGAAAGATGGTAAAGTGGAGGTTGTCTCCGAAGGGGGAGATGGTGGTTCATGGTACCAAGTGGACTATGTGTGATTAAGGTTGACAATGCGTTTAAGGTTGTGAGCCCTTATATAATGTAGAGAAGGATTGGTAGGGTTGCTTAAAGATTGGAATTACCTAGGGATATGGTTATGGTTTGTCCGGTTTTTCATGCTTCTAGGTTATAGGGATGTGTTGGTGACTCTAATGCTATGGAACTCTTTGAGGTTGTGGGTGTTTTGGAGGATAAGTTGACTTAGGAAGAGGTCCTGGTAGAGGTATTGGATGGAAGGGTTGAAGAAGTTGATTGATAAGGGTGTGGTGTTCGTCAAGGCCCTTTGGAAGAATCGTCAGTCAAAGCTGTCTCTCAGGGAGCCAAAGTAGGCGTGGAAAAGCGATATCCGTGCCTCTTTTATTCTATTCAAGCTTATGATAACATGTTAAATCCTTTTTTGTGATTTCAAGTCTTATGTTTCAGCCCCTATGTCATTTGCATGAATTCATGTTCATGTTGGCAACTTCATGAAGATTTTTTACACGTATGTTGAGATTTTGAAAATGGTGTTTTAAATGTATTGTTGCATTCTTGTTGGGCTGATTTATTCATGGTTACTCTTCTTATGTATGTTCCTTTGACATTTAGGGATGAATGTTCCAAAGGGAGAGATATTGAAACAACCCCAAAAAGTGCCTAAAAATGTGCCTCAGAAATGCCTGGAATCGTAATTTTCATATATCTCAAAATTCATGTGTTATTTCGAAACTGACTTCATATTCTTAATCAGTGGGTCAAATTGAGTGCAAAATGGGTCTAACCCCGATTTTAGAGCAAACGATTCACAATTTCAATTTTCCAAGTTTGCAAAAAACAGTGGGCTTTTGCGCACCCCTATGTTAATTTTGCTCAGATTTTGTGTTCCAATCCAAGGCTTTTGAATATTCGGCCTAAGCCTTCCCATATGTGAAAATACCTATACTTAGCCTTATTTCACCCTCATATCATCCAAGACATTCCCAAATACTCTCAAATACTTAGACAATATTTCATCTCCAAATTTCAAGTCCCAAAACTCATCCAGATCTTAAGGTTCTCATTCAAGCTTTAAGTCTCCATCTCTAATCTTCTTCAAGGATTCTTCAAAGATAAGGTATGTGGGTTTCTTTCATGAGTTCTTTTCACCCATGATACCCAAGCTCTCTTTTACCTAAAATTGCATGATTTAAAGTTGATTTACGCATGGGTCTAACTTATTATGAATTTGTACACTATATTGGGGTTTCATAAAAGTATGGTTGTTTTAGCATGTTTTAAGCTATGAATCTAAGGGCTATTGTGGGATTTGATGAAGGGTTTTGATGTATATTGCTTGAGGGTGTTACCAAGTATTGATTGATGGTTTTACATTGGATTTACTTGCATGATTTCACTCTTGAATTGTATGATTTTACACTAAAATTACACACCCGCCAAGTGTTTGATAAAATATCTGGATTATGATTCTTGAGATGTTGAAGGCCTAATGTTTGGCATATAAGATGTATGACTCTATGAGGATGAAAATATGTTATATATGCGTTAATCTCATGTTAATCTTCTATAGTGTTGTATGTTGACCACAATCTTGTTGAGGGATTGATACGTTGACCACTTTGATGGAGGGTGTAATGTACATTAACCTTGTTTAGGGGTTGATACCTTGACAACTTTGATAGATGGTGTGATGTCCATTAACCTTATCGAGGTGTTGATACCTTGACCACTATGATGGAGGGTGTGATGTCCATTAACCTTGTTGAGGGGTTGATACCTTGACCACTATGATGGAGGGAATGATGTCCATTAACCATGTTGTGGGGTTGATACCTTGACCACTATGATGGAGGATGTGATGTCGATTAACCACGTTGAGGGGTTGATACCTCGACCACTACCAAGGGGGTGCTAAGCCCGAGTATTAGTTGCTTGGTCTATGATGATGGTCTCTTCTTACCTATGTAATATTTTCTATATAAGCATGTTTTACTTCAAGCATCATTCATACATGTCATATTGTTAGTATGTTATTCATTGCTTATGATTATACATTTTACCTATGTTGCCTATGTATTGTTGCATTGCATCCTATATACTTAGTACATCTAATTCATACTCTATGCCTACATGATATTACCATGTAGGAACCGGAGCACCATTTGGTCATCCTCCTCCTCTTGGCTAGTGGTATCTTTTCAAGCTAGTTGGTGAGTCCTCCATTCAGAGGATAACATCTATGTTTTATGATATGGTTTAGAGACTCTCTTTTTTTATTGTATACTTTGACTGTGAGGGTGAGCCTGGTTGCTTGTCTTGGCCCCCGCTCTTATCTATGTAGTAGAGGAGGGTGAGAGACTTTACTAGGATGAACTGACTGTGAGGGTGAGCCTGGTTGCTTGTCTTGGCCCCCGCTCTTATCTATGTAGTAGAGGTGTCGTTGGATAAGCTATGTAATTATGCTATAAGCTTTGACTCTCTTTTTCTTGATGTTTATCATATGAAATATGTCCCTTAGCCCTGGTTATCCCTATTTACTATCTCTTGTTGTTATTTTAATTGTCTTCGCGACTAAGGATATGTGATGACATACTAAGAGGCTTGTTTGGGGTCCCTTCAGGTTCCCTATTTGTCGGTCACGTCCAGGCCCTAGGCTTGGGTCGTGACAAGTTCTTAGCTTTAGAGTTTGCTAGATTTGGGTTTCATTTGACCTAATGTTTCTCCATTGGGAGCTCTTGTCTTGTTTGTGATAAAGAAAGACAAGACTAAAACGACCCCAAAAAGTGCCCAAAAATGTGCCTTGGAAGTGCCCAGAATTGTAATTTTCATATATCTCTTAATCTATGCGTGATATCGAAAATTCGACTTGATATTCTTGTTCATTGGGCAAAATTGAGTGGGAAATCTCTTGTGAGCCTCTAATGTTGATGTTAATGCAAGGGTAACGTTGATGATGACCCATTGTTATGTTTGAAGTTAGGCTCACCATTTGAGTTTAGTAATGTTAAGATCTACTCGTATCATGTCTTCCATGTTTCTTATAAGTTATTAAAGCTATGATTATTTTAAGTATTTCATGGGATTAGACTTAGCACCGAGTGGACTAGAGGCGAGTATCCACATCCCAAAACTATGTGCTACCATAGGTGATTGGATTAGTGGTGAGTACCCAAATCCCTAAAAGGCGAGTACCCTAAATAAGAAGGCTTGAGGCGAGAACCCGAGTCTAAGAACTAGAGGTGAGTACCCGATTCACATAAGGCTTAGTGGATCCCTTAGGCATATGGAATTTCATCTTGGTAAGTGATTTCCCCTTTTCTTTCGGTGTAGGGTAGACATGGGGACTACATGGACTAACTCACATAGTTTATGTCGGTTGAGGTTTCTTTCCACACTTATATAATGTGTTTTATATAAGATGATTGATTTACAAAGCATGATTTACTTAAGCATTGATCATATATGTCATATTGTTATTACGCTATCTATTGCTTATCATTATATATTTTGACTATGTTGCCTATATTTTGTTGCATTGCATCGGACATACTTAGTGCATTCATACATACTAACGCATACTCTATGCATACATGATGTTACCATATAGGAACCGGAGCTCCATTTGACTATCCTCCTACACATGGCTAGTTGGACATCTAGAAGATAAGCTTGGTGAGTCCTCAAGTTCGAGGACACTATCCACTTTCTCTTTCTATTTCTAAAACTTCTTTATGTTAATATTTGACATTATGAGGGTAAGTTCAGAAAGTGTCTTGGCCCCGCTCCATTTAGAGGTATTGTTGGAGTATTATGATGTATTAATGCTTTAATTTGACTATCTATATCTTTATGTTATCAAAGAATTCCCTTAGTCCCTTTATCCCTATTTTTACTCCCTTTTTGTTGTTTAAATGCTTCCGTTACCAAGGATATGTATGATATGCTAAGATGCTTGCTTGGGGTTCTTTCAGGTTGCCCATTCATCGTGTCATATCTAGGCCCTAGTTTGTTATTACAAACTTGGTATCAGAGTACTAGGTTGTTAATGGTCCTGGGAATCTAACACACCGCATCGATTAGAGTCTTATTCATAGTTGTGAAGCATGCCACAATTATGAATGGGAGGCTATGAGGCGTTTTAGGAAAAGTTTCCCTTTTTCATGGTCTATGTCATGCTATAGAAGTTAAGGTAAAGTTTTCCCCTAATGAATGTTCTTTACTATTTTATATTATGCCAATTCCAAGAGGAAGAAGAGCCCGTACATCCGAGGAGCAATCGGCTCCTCCCACTACGCAAGCTCCTCAAGCTGGAGGAGAGGCTTATGAAGAATTTTGGGACGCTCTCACCATGTTGGCTCATGTTGTGACTAATCAAATCAACCAAGGGACCCAAACCCCTCATACTTCTACACCGACTTCAAGGGTGAGAGACTTTACTAGGATGAACCTACCGAAGTTCCATGGGTATAAGGTGGATGAGGACCCTCAAGAATGTGTTGATGAGGTGTACAAAGTATTGTCTATTATGGGGGTTCGATCAGAGGAGAGGGCGAAGTTGGCGGCATACTAACTTAAAGGGTGGCTCAAATATGGTTTACTAAATGAAAGGAGGAGAAGGGGAACAACAATATGATCCTTTGGGAAGAGTTTGTGGCATTTCTCAATCGGTTCTTCCCTCTTAAGCTTAGGGAGGCCAAAATGTTAGAGTTCATGAATTTGAAGCAGGGATCTATGAGTATGAGGAAGTATACCCTCAAGTTCAACCAACTCTCAAAGTATGCTCCACAATTGGTTGCCGACCCGCGGTCAAGGATGAACAAGTTTGTGATGGGTGTATCATATTTGGTGAATGAGGAGTGTCGTTCCGCTATGTTGATAACTGATATGGATTTGTCTCTCCTTATGACTTATGCTGAACAACTTGAAGAGGAGAAGCTTAGAAAGAGGAGAAGTAAGGGATCAAAAAGGGCTCAATTTGATGGTAGCTTCCAAGGTCAAGAGTTGGACGATGCTCCAAACAAGAGGGTTTCCAAGGATGGGGTGGCCAGCCCCAAGTATCAAGGTGAAAGTGTTGGTGGACAAGCTCCTCCTACATGCAACAAGTGAAGGTACCACCCAGGCAATTGCTTAGCCGATTCGAGTGCGTGTTTTGGGTGTGGTAAAATGGATGATAAGATGAGACATTATCCGCGGGTCCCTAAAGATTGTAAGGATGGTCGTCGACGTTCTCAACCATACCCTTCTAGAGGTTATTAGGCTTGGTATGGTACTTCACAGGTAAGTTGAAGGTTTTGATTTTGATGGATTCGGATTCCACTATTCCTTTCATTATTCCTTTTAGTTGCTAGTAGGCTTCTTGTGTGTCCCGCGTTGTTATGTGACCCTTTTTTCTCTACCCCTTTGTTGATTCTATTGTTGCTAGAAAGTTCATAGGTATTGTTTCGTGTTCATATTGCATTAGGTCTTGCCTTGTGACTTTTTGGGTTTGATGTGGTGGATTGATATATTAGCTGCATGCATATTATGTCTCCATTGATTGTAGGTCCTGTCGAGTTAGATTCTAATTCCCTAATAAACTTGTCCTTGAGTCGGGACTTGTAAGGTGGTTGTGAAGGGGTAAGTTCATTTGTTGATAATTGATCTCTAAGGGTTGCATTTATCATCTTGTAAAAGTTAGGGGTGTTGAACTAAGTTATTTCTATTGAGTTTTTTCTGATGATCAATGAGTTATTGAATGTCCTTTCCGATATTTTAAATTTGGGGTGGTGTCATTTTGTTTAACTTATGCACCAGTTATGTCTATAGGTGTCATGAATTGGGTCTTTAGTCCCTACCTTGTTATGTTTGTAGTGGTGCTTGGTGATGATGTGTTGGTTCATTCCCGGAAGTGAAGGAGAGCTTAGGGATCATTGTTGTGAGTGTTGATGCATATGAGGTTAGATGAGGTTGAGGATGGTGGTGTGTGGTTTTGATAGTCCTAAAACTTCTTTGGGTTGAATGGGTCTAGTTTAAGCAAGACTTTGACCCCACCTTGTTAAAATTGAAGACCTCGGTGAGAGATGGTAAAGTGGAGGCTTTCTCCCAAGGGGGAGATGGTGTCATTAGATACTAAGGTAGGTCATGCGTGTTTGTGTTGATGATTGGGTTCACTGGAGAGTCCTACCCAGTGTGGTTCGATTTGGCAAGAAAGGGAATTGAGTTTATGGTTTGTAGGTTCTTATAGAGTGTTGAGGAAGGTTGGTAAGGTTGCATATGAATGGGAATTTCTTATGGATATGGATATGGTTCGTCCGGTTCTTCATGTTTCTAGGTTGAGGGGATGTATTGGTGACTCTAGTACTATAGAACTCTTTGAGGTTGTAGGTGTTATGGAGGATAAATTGGCTTAGGAGAAGGTCCCAATAGAGGAATTGGATAGAAGGGTGGAAGAGTTGATTAATAAGGACGTCGTGTTCGTCAAGGTCCTTTGGAAGAATCGTCAAGTCAAAAGTGTCTCTCGAGGAGCCGAAGCTGGCATGGAGAAGCAATATCCATACCTCTTTCATTCTATTTAAGCTTATAATAACATGTCAAGTCCTTTTTGTGATTCAAATCTTATGTTTCAGTCCCTGTGTCATTTGCAAATATTCATGTTAATATTGACAAGTTCATGCTGAATTTGACACTTATGTTGAGATTTTTGAAATGATGTTTAAGTGCATTGTTGCATTATTGTGTTGGCTGAAATCATCTTCACTACTTCTCCTATATACGTTTCTTTGACATTCGGGGACGAATGCTCCCAAGGGGGAGATATTGAAACGACCCCAAAAATTGCCCCGAAAATGTGCCTCAGAAATGCCCATAATCTTTCCATATATCTCAAAATCCATGCGTGATATCAAAAATCTGACTTCATATTCTTGTTCAAGGGGAAATATTGAGTGGGTAATGGGTCTAACCCCAATTTTTGAGCAACCGTATCAAAATTAAAAATTCCAAAGTTGACGATTTCGCTCCTAAGGCATGATGCGCCAGGGGCGCGGAGAGGATTTTTTTTAGCTAGTTTTCTTGTTCTGGTCCAAGGCCTTTGGGTCTTGGCCCTAAGCCTTCCCATGCATAAAAATGCCATTTAATGAAGGGTTTCAATGTATATTGCATGAGGGTATTACCAAGTGTTGGCGAGTTGGTTTACTTCAAGTTTTCTTGCATGATTTCACTCTTGAATTGCATGGTTTTATACTAGCATTACATACTCGCCAAGTGTTTGATGAAATGCCTTTTCAAGGATTCTTAAAGTTTTGATGATCTATTGGTTGATTTATGAATCAAGTGACTTTATGATGATTTTGGGTTTTCTAAAGATGTGTTTAATACATGAAAATGTTGATCTTGTAAAGCCGGATTAAGCCCTTTTTTCCTCAAAGATTTTGCCTCTTGTAAGCCTATGATGTTAATGTTAATGCAAGGGTAATATTGACGATGACCCATTCTTATGTTTGGAGTTAGGCTCACCATTTGTGTTCAATGATGTTAAGAGTTACTCGTGTCATGTCTTCCATGTTTCTTATAAGTTATTAAAGCTATGATTATTTTAAGTATTCCATGGGATTAGACTTAGCACCGAGTGGACTAGAGGTAAGTACTGAAGTCCCAAAACTACGTGCCACCGCAGGTGAATGGATTAGAGGCGAGTACCCAAGTCCCAAAACTACGTGCCACCATAGGTGAATGGATTAGAGGCGAGTACCCAAATTCGTAAGAGGCGAGTACCCTAAGTAAGAAGGCTTGAGGTGAGTACTCGAGTCCAAGAACTAAAGGCGAGTACCCGATTCACATAAGGCTTAGTGGATCCACTTAAGCATTTGGAAGCTCACCTTGCCAAGTGATTTCCCCCTTTCTTCTGGTGGAGGGTAGACATCGAGATTCTATGGACTAGCTCACATGGTTTATGTCGGTTGAGGTTTCTTCCCACACTTATATATTATGTTCTATATAAGATGATTGATTTGCAAAAAATGATGTACTTAAGCATTGATCATATATGTCATATTGTTATTATGCTATCTATTGCTTATCATTATGTATTTTGACTATGTTTTTTATCACTTGTTGCATTGCATCCTACATACTTAGTACATTTAGACGTACTAATGCATACTCTATGCCTACATAATGTTACCATGTAAGAATTGGAGCTCCATTTGACTATCCTTCTCCACGTGGCTAGTTAGACATCTTGAAGATAAGCTTGGTTAGTCCTTAAGTTCGAGGGCACTATCTACTTTCTCTTTCTATTTCTAAAACTTTTTTATGTTGATATTTGACATTATGAAGGTGAGCCTGGAAAGTGTTTTGGCTCTCGCTCCATTCTAAGTTAAGAGGTGTTGTATGTTGTAAGCTCGACTCTCTGTACTTTATGTTATCAAAGAATTCCCTTAGTCCCTTTATCCCTATTTACACTCTCTTGTTGTTTCTTAAATACTTCCGTGACCAAGGATGTATGTATGATATGCTAAGAGGCTTGCGTGGGGTTCCTTCAGGTTCCCCATTCGTCATGTCACATCTAGGCCCTAGTTTGGGCCGTGACAAGGACTCTCCGAATATGTATTGATTATTGGTAGCTAAATAAGGTGATGGTGAAGAACTATTATCCTCTGTCGCGCATCGATGATCTATTTGACCAGTTGCAGGGGGCCTCAGTGTTTTCTAAGGTTGATTTGAGATCGGGGTACCATCAGTTGAGGATCCAGACAGATGATGTTTAGAAGACTACCTTTAAGACTCATTATGAGTTCTTAATCATGCCTTTTGGGCTAACTAATGCCCCTACAAAGTTTATCGACTTGATGACTCGAGTGTTTTGATCGTATTTGGACTCTTTTGTTGTGGTTTTTATTGATGATATTCTTGTATATTCCTTGAGTTGAGAGAAACACGTCAGCACCTTTGTATTGTGCTTCAGACACTCTGGGATCACAAGTTTTATGCTAAATTCTCTAAATGTGAGTTCTGGTTTGCGTTTGTGACCTTCTTAGGTCATGTGGTGTCTAGCGAGGGTGTTAGTGTTGATCTAGCTAAGGTCGAGCCCATCTGTGGCTGGCTTAAGCCTATTACAGTGATAGAGGTTTGAAGTTTTGTTAGTTTAGTAGGGCATTACTGAAACGACCCCAAAAAGAGCCCGAAAATATGCCTCTGAAGTGCCCGAAATCATAATTTCTATACATCTCAAAATGCGTGTGTTATATCAAAAATTCGACTTCATATTCTTGATCAAGGGGCCAAATTGAGTGGAAAATGGGTCTAACCCCGATTTAAGAGCAAACGATTAGCAATTTCAATTTTTATAATATTCCTTATCTAGAATCAATAAGGCATAGTGCCGCGACGCGTAGCTATCGCCGACATGTGTTAATTTTTCCTCCACAATAGATTCACTCACGGACCAAATGCAGACCTATGTATTTTGTTGCCAGTGATTTTTATCTCGGTCCAAGGCTTTTGGATCTTGGGTCTAAGTGTTCCCAAGCATGAAAATAACTATACTTAGCCCTATTTTACCTTCATATCATCCAAGACATTCCCCAATACTCATTCAAACACTTGTACAAATATTTCACACCTAATTTCAAGGCCCAAAAATCATCCGAATATTAAGGTTCTCATTCAAGCTTCAAGTCTCCATTTCCAATCTTATTCAAGGATTCTCCATAGTCAAGTTATGTTAGTTTCAACCATTAGATTCTTTCACCATGGTGCCCAAGCTTCTTCTTTTTTTAACCTAAAATACATGTTTCTAAGCTGATTTTACATGTGGGTTTTCTAGTATGAACTTGACTATGAACTATGTTAGACCTTCATGAAATTGCAACTATTTTACTAAATTTTGAGCTATGAATTTAAGATATTTTGTGAGAATTGATGAAGGGTTTTGATTTATATTGCTTAAGGGTGTTACCACTTATTGATTGATGGTTTTACATTGGATTCCTTGCATGATTGCATCCATAAATTGCATGGTTTTACACTAGCGCTTCACACCCACCAAGTGTTTGATAAAATGCCTGGTTATGGTTTCTTGAGGAATTGAAGGCCCAATGCATATCTTATGAGTTGAATAACTATATGATGATGAAATGAATGTATGTATATGATTTTCTCCTATATAGTGCTGGAATGTGACCATGCCCTACTCGAGGGTTGCGCACCGGGTAAACATGTCGAGGGCTTTGTACCTTGATAACCGCATTGGGGGGTTTGTACCTCGGTCACCAAGGGTGGTAGGGTGAGATGATCCACCAACCATGTCAGGGGGTTTATACCTCGGTCACCAAGGATAGTAGGGTGAGATGATCCACCAACCAATTGATGGGGTTGGTACCTTAATCACCAAGGGTGGTGGGGTGCGACGATCCACCAATATGCTAATGGTCTCTTCTTACACATGTTTTATGTTCTATGTAAGCATGTTTTACTTAAGCATTGATCATACATGTCATATTGTTATTATACTATCTATTGCTTATCTCTATACATTTTGACTATGATGCCTATATCTTGTTGCATTGCATCCTACATATGTAGTACATTCAAATATACTAACACATACTCTATGCCTACATGATATTACCATATAGGAATCGAAGCACCAATTGATCATCCTCCTGCTCCACGTAGCTAGTATGACATCACTCAAGCTAGTTGGTGAGTCCTACATTCTGGGGACATTGGCCTATGGTCTTATGCTATGTATCATACTCTCTTTCTTTGTTGTCTACTTTGACTATGCGTGTGAGCTCGGTTGCTTGTCTTCGGCCCCGCTATTATCTATGTAGTGGATGTGTTGTTGGACATGTTATGTATTTATGCTATGAGCCTTGACTCTCTTATTTCTTGATGTTTATGATATGAAAGTTTCCCCTTAGTCCCTTTGCCCTTGTTTCTAATATTTTATGTCATTTTATTGCTTCCGCGACCAAGGATGTGTAATGATATGTTAAGAGGCTTGTTTTGGGTCCCTTCGGGTGCTCCATTTGCTGTGTCACTTCTAGGCCCTAGTCTTGGGTCATGACTAACTTGGTATCAGAGCACTAGGTTGTTAGATCCTCTGAGTCCAACACACTGTGTTGATTAGAGTCTTGTTCAAGGGTTTGTTGTGCACCGCAACTATGAGCAAGAGGCTATGAGATGTTTTAGGAAATGTTTCCCTTCTTCATGTTCTAAGTTGTGCTATAGAGTTAAAATAAGGTTTTCCTCCCTAACGATTGTTCTTTGTTATGCTAGATCATGCCTAACACAAGAAGAAGAAGAGTTCGCACACACGAGGAGCAACTGGCTCATAGAGAGCTTGGGGATGCTCTCACCTTGCTTCACAAGTTGTGGCTAACCAAGCTAACCAAGGGGCCCAGGTCCCTCACTCTCCTACACCGGCATCTCGAGTGAGAGACTTCATGAGGATTATTCTAATTTTGGTTTTTGTATCATGGATCTTGGGTCGCGCTTTATGGCATTTCCACTATAAGAAAAAATCTAAATCCCCCAAAACTCTATGGGTCTAAGGTAGATAAGGACCCTCAAGAGTTCATTGATGAGGTCTACAAGGTATTAACTATTATATGTGTGAGGTCAAAAGATAAGGTGGAGTTGGTGGCCTACCAACACAAAGGAGTGGCACAAATATGGTATAATCAATAGAAGGAGGAGAAGGGAGTCAACAATGTGGTGCTTTGGGAGGAGTTCAAGTGGCTCAACCAACTTTCAAAATATACTCCACACTTGGTTGCTGACTCAAGGTCTAGAATGAACAAGTTCGTGATGGGTGTGTCCAACATGGTGAGTGAAGAATGTCGGTCCGCTATGTTAATTAGTGACATGGAGTTTCCCCATTTGATGACTTATGTCGAGCAAATAGAGGAGGAGAAATTAAGGAAGAGAAGGGGTCATGAGTCCAAGAGGGCCCATTTTGACGAAAAGTTCCAAGGTCGCAAGGGTGGTCGGTTCCACCAAGGCCAAGGGTCTTTACATGCTTCGAATATGAGGTTTGCCAATGACTTTCCAAGGGCACAAGGTGTTGGTGTTATGGTCTCTAATGATGTGTATCCAAGATGTGGTAAGGTTCATAGGGGCCCATGCTTGAGAGACACTAATGCATGTTATAGTTGCTCATGTTGATGGATCCAAGATGTGGTAAGGTTCATAGGGGCCCATGTTTGAGAGATACTAATGCATGTTATAGTTGTGGGGAAGTGGGTCACAAAAAAGACTGATTGCCCTCGTGATCGCAACAAAGGTAAGGATGTTCGTCCTCAAGGCCAAGGTGCTAATGTGATTCCTTTGGGTAGAGATAGTCAACAACGTGGTATCCCGAGGCATAATTGGTTTTATACTCTACATGGGAGGCAAGGGGTTTATGAGGTTCCCGATGTTGTCACCGGTATGTTAAAAGTCTTTAATTTGGATGTGTATGCATTGATAGACCCGGGTGCCACTCTTTTTTTTGTTACTCCTCTTATTGCCAAAAAAGTTTCATGTTGAGCTGAAATTGTTGTGTGAGTCTTATAAAGTGTCTACTCTTATTGGTGCATCTATTGTTGCTAGAAAGGTCTATAGAAATTATCCCATTTGCATCGTGCATAAAATATTGCCTT
This sequence comes from Solanum virginianum, assembly GCA_000787875.1. Classification (NCBI taxonomy): domain Eukaryota; kingdom Viridiplantae; phylum Streptophyta; class Magnoliopsida; order Solanales; family Solanaceae; genus Solanum; species Solanum virginianum. Next base: position 27,355 of record DF360720.1, on the reverse strand, counting down.
GTGATCGTGTTGAGTTGGATATGGTTGATTTTGATGTCATTCTTGGGATGGATTGGTTGCATGCATACTATGACTCTATTGATTGTAAAACCCATAGGGTCAAATTCCAATTCCCAAATGAACTAGTCCTTGAGTGGGAGAGTCATGATGTGGTGGTCAAGGGTAGGTTTATCTCTTGCATTAAAGCCCGTAAGTTAAACTCTAAGGGGTGTCTTTATCATCTTGTGAGGGTTAGGGATATGGAGTCCAAAGTCCTTCCCACAGAGTTGGTTCCAGTTGTAAATGAGTTTCTTGATGTCTTTCCATATGACCTTCTCGGTGTCCTCCTGAAAGGGAAATAGATTTTAGTATAGACCTTGTCCCCGATACATAGCCCATTTCTATTCCCCCTTACTGTATGGCCGAGGTAGAGTTAAAAGAGTTAAAGAAACAATTGAAGGATTTGTTGGAGAAGGGTTTTATTAGACCTAGCCAATCATCTTGGGGTGCACCGGTGCTGTTTGTGAAAAGAAGGATGGGTCCCTCAGGATATGTATTGACTATCGGCAACTCAATAAGGTCACTATCGAGAATAAATATCCCCTTCCAAGAATTGATGACTTATTTGACCAATTGCAAGGGGCTAACCACTTCTCTAAGATTGATCTTCGGTCCGAGTATCATCAAGTGAAGGTGAGGGAGTGTGACATTCCCAAGATGGCCTTCCGGACTAAGTATGGGCATTATGAGTTTGTTGTGATATCATTTGGGTTGACCAATGCACTGACTATCTTCATGAATCTTATGAATAGGGTCTTTAAACCCTACCTTGATTCGTTTGTTATGGTCATCATTGATGATATTTTGATCTATTCTCATAGTGAGGAGGAGCATATGGGTCATTTGAGGGTGGTACTACAAGGGTTGAGGGAAGAGAAGTTGTATGCTAAATATGAGAAGTGTGAATTTTGGTTGAAAGAAGTTGCCTTCCTAGGTCATGTGGTGTCGAGGGATGGTATTAAGGCAGATCCTAAGAAGACGAATGTGATTAGAAATTGGCCTAGACTATTAACCAATCGATACGACCCCGGAGAGCCGTTTTTCCTAAAACTCGAGCAGTTTCTTGAAAACTTGCTTCAGATATAAAACTTTGAGTATTGATAGATGCTCTTGTTATTCCCAATAAAACGACTCGGTAACAGATCGCTTCTTCCAAAGCGACCCATCGGATATTAGGAGCTTCTTGGGCTTAACAGTTACTACCGAAGATTTATGAATGGGTTTCAGTTCTATTACTTCTCTCATGAAAAAATTGACTCAAAAGAAGGCTAAGTTTGTGTGGACTAATGAGTGTGAAAGGAGCTTCCAAACATTGAAAGATAAGCTTGTGTCCGCTCTTATATTGTCATTAGCGGATAGGATAGAGGGTTTTATTGTATATTATGACGCTTCTAGAGTTAGTTTGGGTTGTGTCCTAATGCACAACAGTAAGGTGATAGCCTATGCTTCTAGACAACTCAAAGAGCATGAAAAGAATTATCTTACTCATGACCTTGAATTAGCCGCCATGGTATTTGCTTTGAAGATTTGGCGCCATTATTTGTATGGGTTGCATGTTCATATGTTCACCGATCATAAAAGTCTCCAATATGTCTTCACCCAAAAAGATCTCAACTTGAGACAAAGAAGGTGGCTAGAACTTCTTAAGGACTATGATATGAGTGTGCATTATCATCCCGGTAAGGATAATGTTGTGGCAGATGCTTTAAGTAGGATATCTATGTGTAGCCTAGCTCATGTTGATGGTGGGGGCATAGAGGTGGCTAGGGAGGTCCATCGGTTGGCTAGATTGAGAGTTAGGTTTGAAGTGGTTGATAATGGTGGTGGTGTTGTTGTTGATGGTTCTAAATCTTTATTGGTTGATGAGGGAAAAGCAAAGCAAGATCTTGATTCCTCCTTGTTAGAATTGAATGCCTTGGTGAAAGAGGGCAAGGTGGAGGTTTTCTCCCAAGGGGGAGATGGTGCCCTTAGATACTAAGGTAGGTTGTGTGAGCCTTGTGTTGATGGCTTGAGAGAAAAGATCCTTGATGAGGCCCACAATTCTTCTTATTCCATTCACCTGAGTTCTACCAAAATGTATAGAGATTTGAGGGATGTGTATTGGTGGGGAGCTTTGAAGAGGGACATTGCCAAATTTGTTTCCAGTTGGTATAGTTGCCAACAAGTCAAGCTGAACATCAAAGGTTTCATCACTATATGGACATTGTCAAATTTGTTTTCGGTTGGCATAGTTGTCAACAAGACAAAACCAAGCATCAAAGCTCGAGTGGCCTAACCCAAGATATAGAGATTCCCACTTAGAAGTGGGAGATGATTAATATGGATTTTATGGTTGGGTTGCCCAAGACTAGAAAACATTTTGATTCCATATGGGTTGTGGTTGATAGGATGACAAAATTAGCTCACTTTCTATTGGTTAAGACTACATATGGGGCTGAAGATTATGATAGGTTGTACATTCATGACTTGGTAAGGTTGCATGGGTTCCTTTGTCCATCATATCGGATCATGGTACATAATTCACTTCACACTTTTGGAGGTCCTTCCAAAGAGGTCTTAGAACCAAGG